>JAPSES010000124.1:2715618-2729208 GCA_029822895.1 Maxillicosta whitleyi | reverse complement strand
CTTTTCAATCTTTCTTTTTTGCACCCCTACTGTGTGTTCTTTGAGAACCTGTAACTGTAAATTTCTCCACTGTGAGAATAATAAAGTATCTTATCTTATCTTATCTTATCTTATAGACAATTAAGACTATGTGCAATATACACTGCTAAATCCTATGTGAGAACATCAGAAGGGTCTGAGTAATACAACGATTAGTGCAACATGAGACTATGAGTCCAATGTAATTTATGCTTATTTACTCTAGTGCTCCAGTTTTATTTATTGAGTGTAAGATTGGCCAATTCTTTGCTAGATTCTCTTTATTGACTGTTAGCTTTGTCTGTGGTTTGTTAGCTTCTCTTTATTGATCAGTAGCTGTGTCTATTGATTGCGAGCTTTTACTCTACAGCTGCAGCTGTATTCATTGTAATACACGCAGCACTAAAATATCTTACCTACATGATATATTGGCCAAATTTTCTGAAACAATTTGGTTACAGTTAGTGGGATATTTGGATGGAACCTGCCTGTTGTTCGAGCAACGTGTAGTGGAAGTGCGGTTATGTTGAACAACTTTATGTCCAGTTTTATTTACAGGGATGAACCTATGGGCTCATCCCATAAACATAGGAGAAGATAGAAGAAAAAACAATTCTACCAACATACAAATGTGTTTTCACTTTGTGGATTTTTCCTCAGATCTTTGGTGAGATATTGCATAATTCCGACAATTATTGAAAAGAAGCCATGTGAGAAGTTTAGGGGGAAAATCACTTTTTGGTTAGAGATGTTAATAAGTCACATCTGACATCTGCTTTTATAAGATGCCAGAAGCCAGAATGAGTGGAAACAACTGCTTGTGTTGGATTTTTACAACTTGATTATTTATAACTTTATTATCTGTTGTGTAAAAATGCCATATTTAAACATAATTGATGGCAAATCTATAAATGAACATACTCAGATGAAATAGAAATGCCTCAGAATAAGTGCAGTAAATTTGACCTTCATCTTGTTTTTTGGAAATATGTCATGTAAAGAAGATGTGATGGTGTATTAAACAAAGACTTTGCAGAAAATACTCACAGCAGGGCCGCTGGGTCCCCTCTCCCCCTTCTCACATGCACATTTGCTCTGGGCTAAGGGACACTGAACACATTGAAAGAAGTGAGAGATTCAGATGAACCATTCAGGGACATATATCAAAAAACATGAGATGGAGACCGCAGTTTTGTGACTTACCCCTTCATCTGCCAGACTTGACTGTGGAACGAGAAACACAATAATGTCAACATGCTGTTACATTTGTTCCATATGGCTCACGTTAATTTTTACATTGCTTGCCCGTGGCAGAAATTCAAGAGATGCAAGCAAACAGCCTTATTGTGTAAAAGATCCCAATGTTATATCATACAATTTTGCTAGAATCCAACAAACCTGCAGCTCACACAGCCAATTAAATAGCTTCTCCGCTGGATATAGCTGGGTTTGTCACATGGCCTTCAACCTCCTCCACCTGATTCACTCTCCTAACAGGCATTCACGTCTTCTCAGAGCCCTACTTTTCACCCCCTCATGCTGCTGCACATGAAAGCTGACCACATTCTCTATACAAGGGGGACTGGTCATATTTCCACTGAGACTAAACACAAACCACATGCATTTTTCAAGAATAGTATCTCCAGTCCCACAGAGGATGTTTCCGCAGTTGGGAGGAAAGGGCAGACTATCTGTCTGATTTTAGGTAATATAACAATGCAGCTGAATACTGAGATACAGGAACAGTAAAGATAAAAGGGTAGTTCTCAGCTGGGACATGCTTATGACATACAGATGCTGTATGTACGTACATGGCCGTGAGATGAAAGTCTGAGTTCCTGAATGTCAGCAGAATGCAAGCTGTCAGGTTACATGCACTCAGAGTCTACTTAACCCTTTATCCCCTAATGTGTCTGTGCTGCTCATTGTTTGCTTTATTTTAAATATTCATAAAAATTCAACAATTTGTTCAAAAAGTTAAATTTTAAAATGCACTGATAGAGTAGACCTTGATCTTTCCATAGACATCTGAGCATGGTCAGTCTCCCCTCACTTCCGCCTGTGTAATGGGGGGCAAAACACAGAGCAGTGAGTGACACCAACTGACTATAAAAGCAAATGGTTTGGCTTTTTTTTTTTTTCATTGTCGTGTTTTGTTTTTACTGTTGTTTGCTGTGTTGTGGGGATTTTCCCTTTTATTTTTTTACAATGACTTCCAAGTTTTCAAGACCATGTAACTGCTTTGTGGAGTGCAGGCGCCAAAAAGCAGCTGAACTGATTTAGAAAAAAAGACCCTCAAAACAAAAAATACTTACTACATTCTGAGTGACTTATTTAGTAAAAACATGTCAAACTTTAATTCCTTTCTTTGTCTTTTTCTATTATTCTACCCTGTATTCTACCCACATTAAAGCAAAACCACTGAAGAAAAGGAACACACAGCAGCTTTTATGACACTGAAACAGACACATTCAGAGCAGCACATTTACCTGAAATAAATGACTCAGGAGTTAAAGGGTTAATGAACCCAATGCTACATCCATAAAGTTTTTATTTATCATATTTGGATGTGTACCACCTGTGTCAACATGAAGTGGTGTTTGAGGAGCTAGTTGAATGATGTAGCGTGCATACATGCATTGGTCGGTTCCTGCTTTTGCTGCACCCACTTTTCCCACAAAGAACCTTAATGTGGAGCATATGTTATAGTCTGGTTGGATCTACAGGATGTTGCTGTGCAGCACATGTTCTAATTAACTCACTGGAAATGCATCAGCGGTTTATGAAAGTAACCCCAATCACTGAAGTCAAAATAAATAATTGAAAATACAGACAAAACTTTTCTTAGTTAATTCCCAACATATTTTTTAGCCTCATAGCGTACGTTATATGGACAAAAGTATTCAGACACATCGAATTCAGCTGTTTCTTTTCAAACAGGCATCTGAGATAAAACAATGATGACAAATGCCATAATATAGTTTAATATAGTAATAATAATAATAATAATAATAATAATATAGTAATGTCATTGCACTGGTTAGTTTGGTTTAAACTGTTGTCTTCCTCCCAAAATGCCTTACTTTTACTTGATGTTTCTAAAAAACTGATTTAGTTTTTTATCCATGACTATGATTTTAAATTTTCTACCTCTAAATTATTAAAATATTTTTGTACCTCTGACTGTAAATAATAATTTTCTACCACAACTAATCATCGACTTTCTTCACATCTCATGCAGAAAGAAAAATCTACCATTAAACTTTAAGGAAATATTGACAGCTATAAGACATCCTGTTCATGCAGATCAATATTTATAATCAATATAAAATATATATCCAACTATATTATGACACTTGTCATTATTGTTTTGAATCCCAAACATCTGTTTGAAAAAGAAATACCTGAATTCAATGTTTCCCAATACTTTTGTCCATTTGCGTACGCATTTATGTTATGAGGCAAATAATATGCGAGAAGAACAATTTTGCTCACAGTCAGTGGATATTTGAGTGGAACTCACTTTATAGTTATAAGGTGGAGGATGACAGAAACCTGTTGCTATGGTAGCAGGGAGCAGGTGTAATTTAGGGATGCAACATGCCAAGAAATCATAACAGTGGGTTGTGTCAAAGGCTGCACAGATGAAATGTTGATTGGATGGCATGGAGACGCTAACATTTGATTCATTTGGCAAATGTCTGCTTGAGTAATGGCTTTAAGAACCTTCATCTGCTTTGGCCCCAAGTAACAATCAGTCATGAAACTTGCAATCATAATTGTAATCACAGAAAAGCTTGAAGCTAAAAAGATGAAGAATGCTAGGGGTTGCAAAGACACTGTATGCAGGTCTGAGCATGTTGTAAGCTACAAAACCATTTTAATATCTGTAATCTTAATAGGGATGCAGTGAGTGTGAAATTATGGAACAATATTGATAAGGGTGTTTACAATTATAGTTTTGCTGAAACAGATTTCTTTATTTTTCATTATTTACTCACATTCTGTGCCAGGGAAACTAAAATTAAGCCCTCTTAAACAAATGCCCTGCCCCCTAAAATGAAAGTTTTCAAAGGTAGGGAAAAGGGAAATGAGCTGCACAACATTGGGAAACTTAGAGGAATTAGTAGAGCTTCTTAAGTTTCACTTTCAGTTTGTATGGTCTGTGTGTAGTCATTGTGAGGTATGTATGGCATGGAATGCATCGATGGACCTTTCCATTCACAGGTTATAGTAGGGGTAGCAAACATATGGCCTGCGGACCTAAACCAGCCTGCCAAAGGTTCTAATTTGGATTCTTTTTCCAACTCTCCTCAGGGAGAGACGGTCTGCCCGCTCTCTCTCAGTGCTGAGCTGTCTTGTTTCGTCTCCCTGATTTTAGCTCCTCTTTACACTTCAGATGAAAAGGGCAATTATGAATTTGATCAGCTGATCCCTTAATGCAATTGGCCAGGTTTTTTGACGAGAAAGCAGGTGATTGGAGAGACTGCTTGTCCTGAAGTAACCTACCCAGTAACCTAACCTACCCCTATGCACAGCATTCCTAGAAACCATTGAACTCAGTGTGTTTATCGACATTGACCATGGAAGATGTGGAAAATGTCTACATATTTGGCTTCATGATAATAGGATTCTTGCTGATCCACGATGGCAGTTTCATGGGTTATCACAAAAGGGGCTGGCAGCTCTCGGGCGTGCAAGGAGCTGGCTACGGGCAAAACAGATGGTTTGAGAGCTGTCAACACTCAGACTTTCATGTTGGCGTAGCTGGATCATAAACAACAATCCTGGTGCTAGCTTGGAAACTGGATGTCAACATGGAGAAAGTTGGGGGCTCTACTGGAATGGTGTGATTAAACTTAAATTTGGAGGTCCTTCAATTTGGCTGTTAGAGTTCATTTTGGGGCCAGGACATTTTGCTGAAATTCAGCTTTGAGGAAATTAAGCTGTAGCTGGATTTATCATACTTTCTTGATTCACCTTTGGCTCACCGTGTTCCAGCTTTAAGGTCAGGTGTCTCAATCTCTCCTGGATGAAATGTAAACAGAAGCTATGTCTGAATTTCCCCTACCAACTCATCATGTCCTGTTTATAAAATGTATATTTTTGTATGTGCTACTGCTTAGGTGTTTTTGTTCCATAATCACACTGCATCCCCCACCCCCTTTTTGAGGATGTTGTGTGACAATGTCTTTTTTTCTCACCTCCTATCATAATTAGTGATGCTCCGATCACCTTTTTTTGGGCCGATCACCGATACAATCATCAAAAAACTTGATCTGCCGATTACCGATCACTGCCGATCAAAGAATTAATTAACATTTTTAAATAATTAACTATATATTTAAAAAAAAAAACCAGCCTTTCGGCTTGATAAGTTTGTCGTACTCAGCATATTCAGTTGAAAGGCAAATTCTAAGATGCCTAATGAGGTTAGTTAGCATACATTGCACACAGCAAGTTTCACATCTGCCTCACTCACTTTAAAGAAAGTCCAGACAGGAGAAGTCATGTCAAGGTGCACCTGTAGGCACAGACCTGCACAGGTTCGGGTACCTGTGGGTGAACCATGGGTGACCCATAAAAAATTATGAAACGGGTGAAAAATGTTGTGTCCTCTGTCAGCTCGGGTCGGAAGAACCAGAGTTACATTCCACATACGCTTCTGTATGTGTGTTTGTGCACTTATGTGTGTTTGTGCACGTATGTGTGTTCGTTGGGTCCCGCAAAAAGCGTCTAAATGGGAAGCGTCCATGTGGAATGACCCCCAGAGCACGGGTCTAATCTGCAGTTTATAAAATAAATATTATACTAATATAAACGTCTATGTTGTAGTGAAATGTAAACACCCCTTTCCAAGATAAAAAAGTAAAGTCAGCTATATGATTTTGTCTGTACGCACGCATTCCCAAGAATCATCACGGGTACAGTTCGGGTGTCGGGTCTATTTATAGCGGTTCGGTTCGGTTCGGGTGCGGAACCAAAATTTAAATTCTGTTGGTTAATGGTTCAGATTCGGGATGAAGTATGACGGGTTCGGGTGGGTGCGATTAGTTAAAATTGGAGCCGTGCAGGACTCTGCTTGTAGGCCTACTTTTGCATGTGTTTCCCAGTTTGAAACATTGCTAATAATTTCCGTCACATGATCGGCTTTTTGATCGGCATGTTTTTCCGATCGCTGATCTGGCTATTTTTAGGCAATATCGGCCGATCATGATCGGCAGCTGATCGATCATAGCAACACTAATCAGAATGTTTTCATTTTTTCTTCTGGTAGGTGGAGCATGGGCCACCTGCGATTCACTAGTGTAATCATTTCTATGTTTTTATGTCTTCTTGGACACTTGCACTGAAAGACAATGTTGTTGCTTTGAAATATTGTGCAATAATATGGATAAAGCAATTTGAATTTGGCCCAGAGTATGAATTTGGAAAGTACAAAAATTATGCTAAAGTTATTAAGAGTCAAAGTTGTCATACTTGTTTTAGTTCAGGTTCTACATTCAGCCCAGTTGTGATCTCAAGTAAAATAATAGCATAATATCCTACAAATAATGACTCCAACTTTTTATCAAAATTTCACAGTAAAAAGTGTTGGATTGGCAAAACTAATCGTAAAAACAATTGGATCATATCAGAAACAAACAAACAAACAAAAATTCAGGTCAGGACATCACTAATGAACATTTATAGTGTACACAATTTGCAAAAAAAATATTTTACCAAAAAAAAAAAATTGTTCCATGTTCTCCCTGTGTGCGGGGGTTTTCTCTAGGTACTCTAGCCTCCAAAGACACATATTAATAGGCTAATTGGTTAAGTTAAATTACCCATAGGTGTGAATGTGAGAGTGATTGGTTGTTCATCTTTATATATGTCATTGTCCCTACAACACTCAAAGATGAATGAATGAAAAAAAAAAAGATGTAGCAGATTAACACATCCAAAACTATTTTACCCAAATAGATAATTTGTGATAAATTGTGTGTTCATTTTGCAACAACAACAAAAGCACTTAAACAAAATGCACTGGTAATTTCAAAACGTATAAGTGGAAAGGGTCGTTTTTCTAATGACATGAGAAGGTAGCATTAGTTTTGATGTTAAATGTTAAAATATTTGTCTCTACTCACAATCTCGTTGATAACTTTTTCCACAATGCCTCTGTCCTGCAGGTTGTGGAGGTAGCGAGAGGCCGGGGAACTAGCAATTAGCCGCAGCTGGGCTACATTGGCGGGCTCGTTTGCTTCAGGTGTGATGCCGATGGTGAAGAATCGGACGCCCTGGTTCTTGGCGTCGGCCACTGCTGAGAATATGTCTGGATTTCTGGGATGGGAGATGCCATCGAATAGTAGTATGGCCACTTTAATACTTTTTAGGTCGGACTCTTCTAGATAAATTCGGGTCAGATTGGTAATTGCGTAGGTGGTGTATGTGCCATGGCCAATGTAGACCATAGGTGCAATTCGGGCCTTGAAGTCTTCGACGCCCCTCCACTGTTTGAAGGTCTGCTCGATGATGACATGACTGCTGTACTGGAGTAGTGCTGCACGAGAGCTTAGCCCCCGGCCCGTCTGCAGGCGCAGGCCCTGCAGCCGTTCCATCACATCTGTAGCAAAGCGTTTCTCCTGGGCATGGTTTTCTTTAGCGCTCTCTGAACTATCAATCAGAAAGGCAATCTCCAAACTGCAGTCATCATCAATGAGAGCTGCAAAGGAAGAAGAGTTTATATGCACTGAATGCACAATTATTTCTGCTGTGGGGGAATCTCTGTTTGAAATAAATACTTCTAGCAAAAATGTAATAAGAGAATGGATGCAAATGAGGAAAATATAGTAGGAACACAGGAAAATAACATTCATTACAAATGCCAACTTTAACAACACCTCAGGCAATCATGTTTAGTTCTGCCGATTTATAACATCAAAATCTGCAAGATAAAAGATGTGCATACCAATTAAAACTGCAGGAGTGGAGATGAATTCTAAACAAGGCCACAACAAAGAATCTATAATCAATGCCAATTTTCTCTGTAATTGAACAGTAGAACGAACGCTCTATTAAAAAAACCCTGAACAGTAGTTATCAGGGTCGCAATTGGACTCAAATTGGGTCTTTAGCAAAAAAGAGACATCCTTGCCTGTTTACTGTGATTTTTAAACAAGTGGTCTTCACGATCTCTTCTAAATGTGCAGTAGAGTGTTCATGCAAACATATAATTAACTCTAATATTGATTCACGATGTGGCAAAATTGTAAAGTGTGCAATGGAGAAATGCCAAAAGTTTTCTCTTATGTAAAACACACAAGTTTAATCATATATTTCATTATTTTTACATAACAAAAACCAAACAAGCATTTTTATGACTTGAGGTATCCTTAAAGATGGCACAATGTAGTCAATTTCCGGGTCAAAAGGATATCAAGGATAAGGGGGTATGGGGCCACACATTGTGAAATGCAAAGAGCCTCTTAAAGGTTGTGAAGTTGCATAGGATCATGGGAGTTGTTTTTACAACTACAACTGTTTGTCAATAGCAAGACCACAGATTACAATCTTGCAAACTCAGTGAGTATGGTCTTGGTAGAACAGTCACAGAGAATGGTCTTCCTAAGAATGCAAGTCTCTTTGTAATTGGAATGGCTGCATACTTGTAAACTTTCCTCCCTGTTTCTGCTGTATTTCTGTCTTCAGCTCCTAAATGTATCAAATCACACAATTTGATTTCAATACAGTTGTACTACTATTTTCATGTTATTTATAACTTTTGTAGATTTTTCAAAACTGCAATACATTTAGGTCAATTCCATATCACGATAATAAAGATCTATTTCTTGATATTATTCTGCCTCTCGCTCGTGTTGTAACATTTTATCACATCATCTCATTACGGTCATCTAGTCAAAAAAACATTTCTAAATTAAGTTATCATAGGCCCCCGTTGCATTTGAGAGTAGTACAAATTGCATCTATTTTGCCAGCCAAGTCTACACGAGTCACCAACCAGTGCATCCTTGGTTTAAGCTAACAGACAAGAACAACATCTGGGCATTCCATGCATTCTTGGTTTATGCAAACTTACTTGGAAGAGTACTTGGGGCATGTTTGATGATGTTTCACGGAAACGGAAGAAGAGATAAAAACTTGTATTGTGAAACCATCTATTTCTCATGTAAATCAACTATTAAGATTAAACACACCCTTAACCCATAAGGACCCAAACAACCACCAGCGTCCAAAATCATTTACTGATCCAAGATGGATAATATCTGTTCATCCACTAATTCTATCAATACATGTAAATAATTGGTGTAAATTGCAGTTCATCATCTTTTCATACTCATCAGATATGACCCATTTGGACATTCAGAGGCTCCGTAGTTACCATGGAAACACTGTCATTTTCCACAATATTGACTCGTTGGTAAAACTCATGGAGTTTGATCCAAGACAGTGGATGGAGACACGTGGGTTTTTTCACATTCAGTTATTGATATCTTTAGTTAAAAAGTCTCTTTTTCTTCAGTTTTCTCTGTTTCTGATATAATAGCCCTAAACTTTAATCTGAGCTTTCATGAGCATCTATATGATAGTGAATTAAATATAGGAAAATACTTGATTTACATGAGAAAAAAAACAAACAAAAAAAACCCACAAAATACAGAGGATAATACTATAATAATAAATAAAGTTAACTAGAGAGAGAAGTTCACTTGGGAACTGCAACAAAAGCAGGACTGGTTAAGGTAATATCTCTGATATAATGTTGTCAGTAAGTTTGTCAGTAAGTAATTTTTAGGTGATTTTACACATAACTTTAAAGTCCTATGGAGTATTTGCTATTTATTCTGAACAGTGAATAACAGTAACCCAAGAAATTACCCTTTACAAGTCAGCAGTGAGCTACATATGACTGAATTTAGTTTAGGGAAAAATATAATCCATTAAACTGGATGCAAAATTAGTATATGACAGAGTACAGGTGGAATCATCAAATGTTATTGACTCTAAACTCTAAAATACAATTAGGAATATCTATTTTTTAAAAAAAATGGCTTCTACTATTGTTGAGTCAGATAGTGGAATACAAGTGATGTGTACAGTGAGGGGAAAAAACACTTACACATCAAATTAGATTTCATTGGCATTTTAAATACTGTCAGCAACTATCTCCTATCAAACATTTTACAGAGATATTCTGCTTTTGTCATTAGATATTTTGTGTGTGGATGTCTGTGTTTATAGAGCTTGGCGCTCTATAAACACAGACATCCACACAGCACTAACTTAGTGCTACATAATGTCTATTTGTCCTGTATTTGCTGTTGCCAGGCAAGCAAGATTTATAGTTCATTACTTTCATATCCTGCCAAATATAAAGACCCAACTCATCACAGCTAAGTGAATTGCAAGTGCCAGAAAGACATTTTTATCTGTGGAGCATTCAGAGGGGCGTAAAGGTGATTCATTGAGCATTTAGAGCCTATGGGCTGATGCCTTTGGAAGAAAAGTGTGATAAGTTCATGGATGTGACATATAATTTTAAAGACGAATAAAAGTAACTCAACTTGCTGTACCAACCTTCAGCAATGGAAGGAGGTCACAGATCTAATATAGGCTGAGGATAAATCACATTAATCTTCACAGAAATATGTCACAGAGAGAATGTGCCTGGGGAAACAGAATTCTAAGCGAATAAAACATTTGGGTAACAGAGCACACAACGGTCACATAGGAGATGGATGGCTCTGAAAAGCCTGAGAGATACGATCAATCCAAAAGGATTGCATCCTCCAGCGATGTCCTTGTTGAGTATCATGTTCTATTTTTTCCACCTGTGGCAGCACTGTTTTTCCAGTGATAAAAAACATGATACATGTGCCACCTGCACAAATTCCTCACCACCAGTTCAGAACATCTGCAGGGGGAAAAAATAGATTTAAAAAGAGATAACTTTAAAGCTTACATTTGCCATTTGGAGTTATGGAATTGGGTGAAAATAATCTGTTCTTCTTTTTTGGGGGAGCAACTTCTTCTTCATAGTCTTCTTCATAGTCTTGTGCCAAAAGACCCTGAAGTCCCCACAGTAGCAGGAGCCAGTGCAGTGAGGGGACCATGACTTTACCTCTTCTGAGAAATCAGGACACAAATCACACACAGACAGTGATAAAAAAGAAAAAAAAAAAGATACCCAGATGCATTTTCAGACATTAAAAAACCTCCACAAGCTGAGAACAAGCTTTAACAAGCACGAGTCTGAAACTCATCCATCAAGCATGCATAACTTACAATACTGCTGACTTAGGTCTTCAATGTGTTCAGTTCTGTACAGTTTTCCTGGTGGGAAAGACACAAAGTGCAAACAGACTAGGATAAATTCTTCATTGAAAACAAATGTCAGTGGTCTATGTATCCATGTCCTAGGCCTCAGGTAAAGTGTCCTCTTCTTCTGTCTTCCTCAGATGGATCTTACGTTGAGAGTCTTGAGGCAAGTTATAGTTACTATATAGTCCAACAGTATGTTGCCAAAAGTTTTTGCTGTATTCAGGGGATTCAAAGCCTCAATTCCAAGCCATTCTGAGGCATAATAAATGAAGCAGGGCCAGCCCTCTCTCGAACTTACTCACTCCCATTTTTTTCTAAGAAAGGGTGGGAGGGGAGGGTGGGAAGGCAACTATCCCAACACTGTAGAAAACTCATGTCAAGATGCTGGATTGAAAGGTGGAACGATTTCATGACAGAGCAACGAGCGCCTTTTCCCTTCTTTTTCGACAGAATGCAATTTTACATTCTGAGCTATGGATTTGTACCAGGGGCAGAAAGAAAGCCCTGGGCAAAACACATCAATCCACTTCTTTTTCAATCAATCCATTATTTTTACAATATGGTGCCAGGTAGTAAGTATTGTGTAAGTAAATTGAGCAAGCTCAGATTTTACTATCTTTTTATTTATGCTTTTATAATTGCATTTCCAGAGACCTTGCCCAAAGAATTATTCAAAGTGTTGGAAAAGTTCAGATAGGGCATTTACACCTTTAGGCAAAACACCTTGCTAGAACAGCATACCATGGTTCACCTGTGAAAACACAAAGAGCAATCATCTGTTATTCATTCATTCTTGGCATGATTTACTGTAAACATACGGAAGGAAAAAAGAAGTAAATTAGATTGAAGGGTGCAGCCACAGTAACACTTACATCAAAACACATATTTCATGCTTTTAAGACAGTAAAGCATTTGTCTTTTGGTGCTTAATCACATTTCACATAAATGCATCTTTACACGATTCCTTCCTTCATTCATTCATTCATTCATTCATTTCGTTCAGAGCTCCTTGCACATCATGCATATTCACACACCTTTAAATGCTGCTGCTAGATGAATATACAGTTATTTTATATTATGTTCTCATGAAATGTACAGACAGGGAACAAATGAAAGGAAACAATTGATCTATCATGTGCAACGAGAATACATCTGTGAACTCTAATGACATTATGAGCAGCCTTCTTCTAAAAGTTATCTCATCTCACTCTGTACTATTACTTTTACTGGGTAATGTGTTGATCCACCATCTCCTATAGGTGTTCAGCATGGCTGAGATCTGCACTGCGTCTCAATTTGTGTTCCATACTTACACTACTCGTCATTTTTAAGCACATACAGTATTTTAAGCACCTAAGTGAGTTCGCACTGACAATTTTGGCTGAATGCAGTGCACTGTGAGAACCCTAATCGTATATCATAACAGTCAAAAAGTTGAGACCAGGTTAGAGAGGTGTCCAGGAACACTGGTATCTTTGCTATATAGAGGAAGGTGAGGGACCACTAAACTTGAAAATGACAGCAGAGGAAACTGCGGCAGTGCTATCCTTAGCTGTGTTGAAAATGAGCCACTTGAGAATTGACGTCTATACAGATGACAAATAAAAGTAAAAACATGCTCATTCTTACTAATGGTTAAAGGTTCGCTACACATATTTCATCCTGAAATTAAAGCTGTAATGTGGGTTAAGCCAGAAGCTGATCACTTGCTGTTATTAGCGCCATTTCAAACTGTAGCTGGTGTTGCGTAAATAAAATATACAGATAATACATATGCATGAATATCAGTGGACGAAGAAACTGTGATGCCAAACATTACCTTCTGGACCACTGATCCGAAGCCAGTAGTATGTGATTATTTTGGGATTATGTTGAATTTGTGGTGCTGGAAATGATCGTATGTGGACAAAAGTGGTGGAGCTTGGGAGTACCAGAGGTCATGGGTGATCTATACTAAATACAATCGAACTGATGTGATTCTATCAGCACTTTGGAAAATCTTCCTAATGAGCAAGATTTTTATGAATATTTACAATAAATCATATGTTCAGAACAATTACCACAGACACATCAGGGGTTAAAGGGTTGAATAAACAGATATTTTGAAGATAATTAATAAACTCAAAGACAACAATAAGACTAGAAAAGCACTTGGAGAGCGCAGACCTCTGCCCCCCCCCGTCCCCCCCCCCGTCTAACTCACCTCTGTCTCTGTTCAGAAACAGCATGTTGAAGTGACTCTCCTCT
>JAPSES010000124.1:2698016-2708606 GCA_029822895.1 Maxillicosta whitleyi | reverse complement strand
ATATATATATATGCTTACTGTATAAGTAAAGCATCCTGAGGGTTCTGCCCAGCATCTTAGCTGTTCCTAGCAATGCACTCTTTTGGACAGAGATCTCTGATGTTGTTCTCCCAACTGGGGGGTCACTGCCCCTAGTTCCGTGATCACTACTGGTACCATTGTTGCCTTCACACCCCACATTATGCCTAACTCCTCTTTCAGACCTTGGTATTTCTCAACTTTCTTGTGTTCTTTCTCTCTGATGTTGCTATCACTGGGGATTGCCACATCTATCACCACCACTGGCTTCCGATGTTTATCCACCACCACTAGGCTGATTGGCCATCACCATCTTGTCGGTCTGGATCTGGAAGTCCCACAGGATCTTGGCCTGTTTGTTCTCTGCCACCTTTTGGGGGTCTCTCCCATCTTGACCCTGGGACCTCCAGTCCATACTCTGAACAGATGTTCTTGTACACTTGGTTATGCTTGGTTATTTTGATCAAGATCTATCATTTAACTCGCACATAAAACAGGTTTCTAGAACTGCCTTTTTTCACCTGTGCAATATTGCTAAAATTAGGCATATTTTAAAACAGAATGATGCTGAAAAATTTGTCCATGCTTTTATTAGTTCCAGACTAGACTACTGTAACTCACTTTTCTCAGGCTGTCCCAAAAATGGATAAAGCCCTTTCAGCTAATTCAAAATGCTGCTGCGCATGTACTAACCAGAACCAGTGTCAGAGAAAATATTTCTCTTGTGTTGGCTTCTCTGCACTGGCTCCCTGTTAAAGCTAGGATAGACTTTAAAATACTACTCCTCACTTACAAAGCTCTTCATGGACAGGCACCTTCTTATCTGAAAGACCTTCTAGTTCCATATAATCCATCTAGCGCTCTCAACATGCAGGTTTTTTGGTGGTCCCGCGAATCTCCAAAAGTAGTACGGGGGCTAGAGCCTTTAGCTATCAAGCTCCTCAATTGTGGAACCATCTCCCTGCCTCAGTCCGGGAGGCAGACGCTGTCTCTGTGTTTAAGAGTAGGTTAAAAACATTCCTTTTTGATCAATCCTATAGTTAGAGCAGCTCACGCTGCTCTTAGTTATGCTGCTATAGGCTTAGACTGCTGGGAGACTCATCTGATACACTGAGCTCCTCCATGATCCTCCTCCTCTGTGCTCCTCCTACTCTCTGCCCCTCTTCTTCTCCAACTTGTCCTTTCCTAACTTCTAACTTCTTTTTAATGCCCCAGTGAATTTCATTCTACTAACTTTACTTCTTCCCCAGAGTCTCTGTGCTTTATCGCCTCACAAGTTTTCTCAGGATTGTCGCAGGTTTTTCCATGGACCGGTTCTGGGTCTGCTACTGTGGTCCTTTCCTGTCTTCATCATCATCATCATCTCTCATTTGCATCCATGTGTCTCCCCTCTCCCTCCCCAGTCTTTGTCTTTCTCTTTTTCTCCTGTTCTCTTGCTTTACTCTCTCTCTTTCACCCCAACTGGTCAAGGCAGACAGCCATCCTCCAGTAGTCAGGGTCTGCTCGAGGTTTCTGCCTGTTAAAAGGAAGTTTTTCCTCACCACTGTCACCAATTACAAGTGTTTGCTCCTGGAAGGTTTTTGTTGAGTTTCTGTATATTGGCCTTGGAGTCTGGTTTTTACCAGCTCCAAAGTGTCATGAGATAACGTCTGTTGTGATTTGGCACTATACAAATAAGATTTGATTTGATTTACTTTTCCTCAAAATTAGAACGCACACTAATCTTTTGATCCAGCGTCCAGAATCGGGTATAATTACCTGAACAATGTGCACATTCTGTACAATTGAAAACATCTTTCTCATTAAAATTTTTTGATTGAAGAGACTGAACAATTTAGACCATGCTGGTATCTCAAACTTATATTTCAGTACATAAAATGCCCTGTAAGCTTTAATATAAACTGAAATTTTATCAGCTTCCTGTAAGATTTCAAGTCAAAGCATGATTACAATAAACATATTAAACTGCATGTGCACTGACACTAGCTGAGTTTAAGAACAGTGTACTTTAAGCTCCAGGTTTTTGCATTTTACACTGAAGAAAAAAAAAAAAGTCTTGCCCTGAAGCTACACTCAATTACAACTGTATTTTATTAGGTGCGTCTGTAATTTGGCAAATTCCGAATTGAGTTAACACTGTCAGGCACTGTTCCTTCTGGGACCACCCATGCTTAACATGCAGTCATGGTACTGAAAGGCACAGTGAAAAAAAAAAAAAAAAAAAAAAAAAAAAACCTCAAGATAATATAATGAGAGCCAGAAAGTTCACAATCAGAAGAAAGTATCCAAAAGTCAATTTAGTGTGAACTTCCTTATACGCTATCTTAATTGTTCCACGGCAGTAAACCCCACCCATTTGGTCCTTCAAATAAAGTGGATTAGATGAAAGTTTAATGATCCCTATGGGGGAAACTGGCTTACTGCAGCAGCAGAAAATAGGATGTAGATAAGAAAAAAAGCAAATACTTTATCTGTATTCAATTCTCACTCACACACTAAAAGCACATATGAATTACGGGCAGCTTCTGTTGAAGCATCCTCCTTTCCTGTGCAGTATTTACAGTGCCATTAAATCCAATGTGTCCTTTAATTGCTTCACAGATTTCTGGTGAGGCTTTAAACAATATTCGCACCATTGCTGGACTGGGGAAGGAGAGGAATTTTGTGGAGATGTACGAGGCCCAGCTGGATGCTCCATACCATGCATCCATAAAGAAGGCAAATGTGTATGGAGCCTGTTACGGTTTTGCCCAGTGTGTTGTCTTCTTGACCAACTCAGCATCCTATAGGTTTGGAGGTTACCTGGTACAACAAGAGGGGCTTCATTTCAGCCTCGTATTCAGGTGAGGCACTTAACCCATAAAGTCCCAGTGCTACTTTTGTGACATTTCCCACAACAATTTTTCTTTAGATTTAACCTTTGTTAAATGATTTACCCCTATTTATTATAATATTATCACATCCATTTTGCATTTTCTTAGTGAAAATCCACTATTATTTAATTTACTAATCATGTACTTTAATCATCATGCTGAGATTACATTTGAGGGTTATTGTACCAAAAACACAGAAAACTTAATAGAATATAAGTTCTCAGTAAAATATATCTTTAACTGAACATAAAACCAAGTATCACCACCCAATGCCTTTCATGAGAGCCCATGGGTTTTACTGGTGAATCAGTGTTGTAGAAGATGACAGTGTTTCCATGTTCACTACGGAGCATCTGAACATGCAAAGGGGTCATACTGTATCTGATGACCATGATAAAATGACAAACTGCATTTTATACCAATTATTTACATGGATTGATAGGAGTAAAGGATCAACAGTGATTTACTTTTTCATATCAGTAAATGATTTTGGTCACTGATTAATATTTGGATCTCTATGGGTTAAAGTAGGACTTTCCCTTGGTTTGTGGTGATGTGATGCCATTTTGTTTTTCTTATTTGACTAAAAATGAGGCATCCTTACATAATGCTGGACCAAAATTAGTACAATATTTAGAAAATAGCTCAAAGAAATATGATCCAAATCTGTTCGCTTATGAAGTAACAACCATTCTTTAATTGTCTTTTAAATATTACATCATAGCCGTAATGCCAAAATGAAGTGACGATGCATTAGATTAAAAAAACACAGATAAAACACTTGTAGACAGAATAAAATAGTTTATATAAAATATTTAAATATCCATAAATAATGTATCTAATACAATCTCTGATAAAAATAAAAAAACACTATACTTGTTAGATGATAAAATGGATTGCACTGAATATTGCCTAAATTGAGAGGTAATATTCAATAGTCAATATTTCACATTGTGGCTGAGATCTTCTCAGTATATTGCCCTGTTTATCTGTTTTTATCATGAGCTCATGCAGCTGCAGCTAACATGGATGCCACAATCTCACCTTAGAGGCAATGGTTTTTCCTTTCCAGAACTGCCACTGCCTCTTCAGGATAATCTGTTATCTCTTGTGCCAGAGTTATAGAGAAACCTCAGCAGAGATATCCTATTTTCCTCAGGTTAGGTGTAAAAACACTCACGTGTTTAGGGAAAACCCTGTCCGACAGTAATTCTTGTGTCAGAATTGTGCCATAATTTTATTTTTTTTTCCTGGCAGGGTCATCTCTGCCATTGTTACCAGCGGCACAGCCCTTGGCAGAGCGTCTTCCTACACCCCCGACTACGCCAAAGCCAAGATTTCAGCAGCACGTTTCTTCCAGCTCCTTGACCGAGTGCCTCTTATCAGCGTGTACAAAGACACAGGAGACAAATGGGTATGGGGGAATTATGTTATCCTATATGTTGCGAAGGTGATTCGCTGTGGCGACCCCGAAAGGGAAAAAGCCGAAAGAAATCATCATCATCATGTTATCCTATATGTTATGTACTTTGCAGGCACAAAGGCATGCTTATTGTATAAAAAATGCCTTTTCCTCTTTTCAAGATAAATTCAATGATGAAATCCAGATAGAATGAGTGATTCTTTTATTGGTTAGCTTGTTAAACCCATAAAACCATTTGTATCATATTTGCTATGCCAGGTTCTGAGACCTAATATATGTCATACATGTTTTCTGCACGCATCCCACTGATGCCCAGGGAAGGGCTTTTTTCATTTTGCCTTTTTCAATATAGTCGTTATCATTAACTCATCCACATACTTTTTGCAGGAAAGTCTATAGTAATTTTCCAAGTAACCTTAAGAAGAACTTTTTATATTTTTATTCTTTTTTTAAAAAAATAAGTACATGTACTGAAACAATGCATAGTTATTTGATAATTGATTATTTAAAGTACAGTCAAATTGCATTAAATATATGTGTATCAAATTCAATACTGCAAATATATAAAGTGTTTCATAAAAACACCCAATGTATCAAATACATTGCAAACAAAATTATATGGCAAAGAGTTTTGTTTGGATATCGTTAAAAGGTTTAATAAACTCAAATAATAAACATACTCCCAATTCCTCAAAATGAGAATTTTGTGGCTAGTTTTTTTATGGGTCAGGTTTTACAGGGTTAATTTTACATCAGTCATGGAATGAGAGATGGAAGTCTGAATAATGTGGGACAAAAAGAGCAAAATCTAATTTTTGTATTATTTCCATAGATTGGCCTTCACAGATGTTTTAAGACAATGGATGCGTAAAATAAAAAAACACACAACAGTATGTAATTTTAGAGTCCAGAGACCTACCAGCTGAGGACGGAAGGTTGCACCAGACACATATATTTTCCCACTCTAACTTTTATTTGTTCTCTCCCTCTGCCATGTTTTCAGGAGAACTTCCAAGGCAACCTTGAGTTCATTGACTGCAAGTTCACGTACCCCACCAGACCAGACATCCAGGTCCTGAATGGACTGAGTGTGGCGGTAAAACCCGGTCAGACGCTGGCCTTTGTGGGGAGCAGCGGCTGTGGGAAGAGCACCAGTGTGCAGCTTTTGGAGAGGTTTTATGATCCTGACCAGGGCAAAGTGGTGAGAAAGACATCATTACCCTCATAGAATGATTAACTCATGGACACAAGTATTAGAACATGATGAATTTAGGTGTTTCTTTTCTAACAGGGGTCTGGGCTACAAAACAGCAATGAAAAATATCATAATACTGTTTTATATTTGGATAAATATCATATTGATTGATACTAATGTTTATATGTGAAATCAACATGAACAGGACATCTTACAATCTGTAATATTTTTAATATTTTTGTCCATATAATTTATGAACATCATCTCCTTACCCTGCATGGGTTCGCTCCAGGTACTCAGGCTTCCTCCCTCCATCCAAAGACATGTACTGAATCATTTAATCTAAATTACCCATAGGTATGAATGTGAGAGTGATTGTTAGTCTCTATATGTCAGCCCTCCAATGTACTGGCGACATGTCTTTGGTGTACAACATCTTCACCCTTACGTAGCTGGGATAGGCTCCGAGTGATCCCTGTGAGCCTAGTGAGGATAAAGTGGCTTCAGAAAACGAATGACTGAATGAACGAAAAGAAACATCTTTGTGCAAGAGAAGGTCATGGTGTTTACAGAGAAAAAACTTCAAAGTGAGGTTGAAATTGTTCATTTACAACAAAAACCTGTTTATTCCCTAGGGGCAAACTTTAAAATATACATGAAATTATTAAAAGGAAAAAGTAAATAGGAAAAAATAGGAAGCCTTACCATGCATCTCAAGCGGTTTAGCTAACTAGTTTGCATCCCCTGTTAGAAAACAAAACACCTGAATTCAAGATGTCCCAATACTTTTGTTCATATAGTGTATGACTTAGCAAGCAATTATGCTACAAGAATAATGAAATAATGAACTAGGTCATGACCTCCCACATATAATGCAGAAAGAAGTTAAATATAGCTAAATTGTCTTAAAATAAGCAGAAAACCTTGGAGGTAAGTGAAGTTCGGTTTGCTAGATTTTGTCTAGAACAATTCTGTTCCTGTTCTAATTACAAAAAGCCAACATTTACGTAAGCAATCAATGCATATCCCCCTGATGGGACATTATGCAGACCATTATTCTGACTTTTTAATGGTTGGATCTAAGTTTATGTCATTTTATCTTAAGGCAAAGCTACAAAACTAATCTCATTTTAAGAAATCTATTACTTTAACAAAACAAGTGCTTGATATGAGCATATCTCTTTTTACAAAAAGTAAGACGAATTTTCTAGGAAGAAAGCTTTTGTAATTATTTTTTATAGGCGTTCATCCATCACTGTCATTGTTAGAACAGCAGTCATTTTGTCATTTTTATTATTTTTAACATGTATTAAGTCTTTTTTTAAGGATACACAAGATGTAAGGGCTTTATTTTTCATTTTGAGAAACTGATTAGTTGTAGTTAGCTCATGTTTTTTTTTTTTTTTTCATGAGGAATGTTTGTATATATTTATATTCATCATATCTGAAACTGTGATGTAACAACCTCTGTGGAAAATTGGTTGAAAATGAAAACAAAGTTGATTATACCCCTAATTCTGTTTTGCATACACTGCTCATTATATTTTTTTATTTAATTGAAAACTGTTAAATCATATTTACCTATTTTCTATCTTGCTGGTGCTAAAAAGCCAATTTTAGGTGAGCTATCTCTGATGTTAAATTAGTGTCACGAGGTCCATCTGTACTTGAGTACAAGTGTCATGAGACATTATAAAGGGAAACCTGCCATTTGTCAGTGTCCGAATAATTGCTGGACATTCAGTGTGCTTGGCAATTGAAGTATTTCTAACTTCAATTCATCAGTGAGACATTTATGCTGACTCTCCTTTATTCTAAAAAAAAAAAAGAGCACTTCATCGAGAATGGAGGTTTGCCTTTGTGCCAGTGAAGGATCACTGCCAAGATTCAAATGACCTTAATTGAGTCGGGAATGGTTTGGAAAAGTAGTGTCCTTCTTCTCTGTATGAGATTAAAAAGGGCAGTATCACCTTTACATAGTTAAGGAAGAAATTACAGAATAGATTGTAGTATGATAGCTCATTAAATGGATTATATTTCCAGTCTTTCCATTCTAATAATGCTTACTTCTAATGGTAAAATCAATTGCTTCCTGCAGTTGATTGATGGCCATGAGTCAAGTCGTGTCAATGTGTCCTTCCTGCGATCCAAGATTGGCATCGTGTCCCAGGAGCCTGTCTTGTTTGACTGCAGCATTGCGGAGAACATCAAGTACGGCGACAACTCACGGGAAATCAGCATGAATGAGGTCATCTCTGCTGCTAAGAAAGCCCAGCTTCATGACTTTGTCATGTCCCTACCAGAGGTACTGTAGATAGTGTGGTTTCACTAGTTTTTGCTTTCTTCAGAAACAGGTTAGCATCTAGTGTTTTGTCAGAGAGCTAGACAAATAAAAGCAAGGCAAGAAAAAAAAAAGCAGAAATTACAAACAGGGTGAGGGCAGGATTGTTGTAGAATCACAATAAACAATCAGGAATATAGAGGAACCATCATATGCTGGCAATGTAACTGACAAGGCTGTGTGTTGAAGTAAAAAGGAGGAACCAGTGACAATAATTTTATTGTCATTAAATGTGAAGCAAATTTGTTGAAGCAATGCTAAAAAGAAATGTAAATCATGTGTATTGTCAGCAGGTGGTGCTCTAGCCTTCCCTACAGATAGCTCTGATGAACAGTAGAAGAAGTAGGGCTTGTAAAAACACAAGCTTTGGATTTAAAAAAGGCTGAAATTTTTTATTTTTTTTTTCCATGGATGAGACAAGAAAAATTCTGTCTCATTACCTGTTAAATAAGACATGTTTTCCCACATTATTGGAATGTCCACAGCAAACAGCTGATCAGTCAACTGCTCAATCACAAATCATTGTTAAATGTCTGCCATAGGTCAGAATTATGCTCTTTAATGAATAAGCAAAAATACCTTATATCACACCTTATATAAAAAACAGTTTTTGCAAAAATTTGGACATGTTAATTTTGCTGATTCCATTTGTTAATTTCAGAATCCACATTCAATCCTTTATGGAATTACAGCTATTGAGAGATATCTTAGGACACACAGGTGGAGGATGATCAGAAACAGAAATAAATCAGTAAATAAAATGGTATGAAACACTAAATGCTTCAGAAAGAGTCTGTTCTCAACATAATATGCATACAAAACTAATTAAATGTTTATTATATTATTAAATATTTATTGTTTACTACTCCAGATCTTGGCCTTGTTGTACAATCACAGCTACGACAGTATTCAACTTGGCCAAACATCATGTGTTAGATAGTCTGGAAATCCATGGCCATCATTTGAAAGTAATAAGCTCCTGAAAAGAAGCAATGCCATCAAAAAGTAATAAACCGCACATGAGTGTTGTATGACTAATTCAACACTTTTATTTCAATACTTTAAGCAGAAATTAATTAAAACAATGGAGAAAAACAGGTAAAAACACTATTCTGTTGTACCTAAGTGGTGGTCATGAAAAACCCTATGATTCATGTCTGGATCAGAAAAAGCAATAGTATCATCAAATTTAATTTAATTAATTAATTTATTTTTAAATTTTTTGGATGACTCAGAGCAAGAGTATTTTTTTTTTTTTTTTTTTTTTTTTTTGCATTTATCTGAGGTTATCATTAGGTGCATCCTGAGGGGAAATATGTCTAAATTTCTCTTACTGGGTCTAAAAAAGTCAGGAAACCAAAATGAACTCAATTTCATAGAAACACCCAAGTGCATTATTTTTATGTAGAGTTGATTCATAGATACACATACTGTTAACGCTATAAATTTGCACCTATTCAAATTTTGTATTTTTTTTATTCTTCTGAGCTCTGTTATTTTACTTTATAAAACTGTAAATTCTAAATTCTATTTTCTTATCTCATTCTTAGTTTTTGTAATTTTATATTTCCTGTGTTTTTAACTATTCTATTCTATTTTATTATTAGTAGCACTCCTAATTTCATTGCACACACAATGACAATAAAGGCGATTCTATTCTATTCTAAAAACTTCCTTGAAAACTGAAAAGAGTCTAGTCAATACAAATATTTAAAGTTAATTCCTTGATAGAATGTTTCATTATCTGCTACAGAAAGAAATAGTTATGGCTCATTAGAAGAATTCCTACTTTGAAAACAACATGTTGGTACAGTGTAGCCAGTAAAAGATAAAAACAGAAACTAGATGATGAGCCATACAGAGGCAGTTGGCAAACCTTTAAGCCTCATTTGGCAGCTGTTCCATTCTTCTTGTTCAACTCCAGAACAGCTTGGTCACTGAACTTTTATCTTTTATCTAATTCAATGAAATTGTAAAACTCAGCTGGATAAATCTGTCCCTTACCTCTCAGCAGGGAATTTCATTAATTCACTCAGTCTGCCTCAACAAAGAGTTGAATCTAGTCAAGTTTGGTTAAAACTGGAATTTTTGGTGAAACAAAATAAAAGTCATATTTTCAGTTGAGAAGCCAAAAAACTGTTATAAAGTCAGAAAGAAAAGATGTGCACAGATGTGAATGGGAGACATAAATAGTTAAGGGACACCTGCCACAAACCATGGAGTTTGATCAGTGACAGTGGACGGAGACAGTTGGTTTATGTTCAGTTAATGATAGATTTGCTGAAAAAGTCAGTTTTCTCCATTTTTCTCTAATGTGTAGTTTGTATTTACTCTGAGGTTTCATAACCATCTAAATTAAATAAAGGAAAATACATGATTTACACTGAAAAATGTAAATGGACAGAGGACAATATTATAATAAATGATGATAAACCACTTAGGAAAGGGTAAATATTGAGGAAAAGCTAATTTGGGAGCTACCACAAAAGTAGCACTGAATCTTTATGATTTGAGGAAATTTCACATCACAACATGATAATAAAACACTAAAACGTCGTGAAATGAGAGGGAGTGCTCAAAAGATTTATAACAGGAAGTGTTGAGATGAGCCATTTTACCCTACAAAATGTAGATTTTTATATATTTGGTAAATTCTTATATATGTATCTATTTTCATTACAAAAGAGTCATATAATTTTTTTAACAGCTCAAAAAACATGCTTTAGTGTTTAATATCACG
>JAPSES010000124.1:2685369-2697916 GCA_029822895.1 Maxillicosta whitleyi | reverse complement strand
ATTAGGTCATAAAAAATTGTGTTAGTCTTTTTTTTTTTTAAAATTTCATTATGACAACAAAAGCATTTGAACACAATGTACTGGTAATTTCCAATTCCAGTTCATTTTCCTGATAGCACATAACGGTAGCATTAGGCTATGTGTCCATGTAGCAGGGGGTTTTGAAAAGCAGATATTTCCACCTCTTCAAAAAAAACCTTGTGCACACATGACCGTTTTCAGAAAAATCTTTGTTTACACAACCTGTATACTCCGTCAAGAGCATGGTAAGCCTGTAGATGACAGTAAGGTGAAATGATCCAGTGCCATTAACCATCAGAGCACCATCAGAATCCTGAACAAAATTACAATAAAACACTACTTCTGTTTCGTCTCTTACGTTTGTTACATCCGTTACCTTTAGCGGATCACCTAGGTTGGACCCAAAACCAGTGTAGTCATAGGTGTAAGATAGCACTGGACCTTTGTGATAGTCATGGGAGAAATTTTTGCAAAAATGCCAAACACTCACTATCCTCTGCTCCTCGATATGACAGAGCAGATGTATTTGGATACGCAAACATCCAGAAAGTGTCTACATTAATATAAATGCTACCACTAGTCTAAACGCATCCATAAACAAAGCTGGGGGCGGCTGTGGCTCAGTTGGTAGAGCAGGTCATACAATGACTAAAGGGTTAGTGGTTCAAATCCTGGCCCTGACTGTCAAAGTGTCCTTGAGCAAGTCACAACCCTAAATTGCTCCCAGTAGGGTATGTGCAGTGCCTTGCAAGACAGCAGCCACCCACCATCTAACTGTTAATTTCATTGTATAAAGGCATTGTGTTCTAAAACAAAAGAAACCAATAGTTGCACATATGAATGTATTTCCATCAAAAACTGTGACATCTGTCTGAGATCTCTGTTTACACACAAATGAAAAAATAGAAATTTGCCCAAATGTCCATTTTAGCTGGAGTTAAAAAAAAAACAAAAAACAAAACACACAAATGCAGAGAAAAATTCACAGTTTTTCCAGATACTGGCTACGTGTAAATGTAGTATTATATGCGTACTAATCAACCGATCCTTGCAGCTGTTTGATATTCTCTGGGAACAGAGGGCATGAGAGCAGACAGTTAATTATTATTATCATTAACATTATTATCATTCATCATCTCTATTATTATCACCAGCAGCTCACAGTTCAAGCCAACCCTCCAGTAGTGCCTCTTTAACATGAATACAGTCTGTGGACCTATGTAAAAGCTTTTACCGCTTAAATGACTGAACCATGCTGAGGTGGAAAAAGGCCTCTGTAACACCCTGATCCACTGGAACATTCTAATGATAGTAATCAAGTCATGATTGCCAAATTGCCAGAATTCTACAGCATGTGTGGGAGAAATGACAGCTTCTGCCTGTCACTTTATCTGTTTCTGTCCGATGCAGACTGTGCAGGAAGCCCTGGACAAAGCCAGAGAGGGCCGGACCTGCATCGTCATCGCCCATCGCTTGTCCACCATTCAGAATTCAGACATTATTGCCGTCATGTCCAGGGGTATTTTGATCGAGAAGGGAACGCACGACCAGCTCATGGCCTTGAATGGAGCCTACTATAAGCTGGTTACCACAGGAGCACCAATCAGCTAACTGCTCAAGGAAATAGTTGCCAATTAGCAGCGGGTGAGCAGCCAAGAGAAAAAAATGTGCAAAGCAGCATTGTATAGACCCTATTCTGCATGGTTACATGGGGGACACCATTATTGTTACTTTGTGTTAGAACTTCCAGTTAGCCTCTTCCTCTGGCTAGTTAAGCTGGAGATGAATAGGTTATTGATGAGTTGCCTGGTCACACAGCAAGGGTAGGTGAAGAGGTAATTGCCTGTTTGTGGCATAGCTGTGGTCTGACATGGACCGATTTTCCCACTGTGTTCCTGCGTCGCAGTGTCCGGTCATGTGATCAGCCTCGGTTGCATCGCTCGTTGATGCCTCTATAATGAGAGTAAATAACTATGGCTTATCTATGTTACATGACTTAACTATAGTTATTCTGAAAACACAACATTTAACGACATGTCGTCTTAAAATGTATTAAACAGTCTGTTAATAACATGGTTAATCAGCAATCAGTAGCGCAAATGTAGCTAAAAGTTGCTACCTCGCAATGCGTCAGAGCAAGTAAACTGACAGCTGAAAGCCTCACA
Source organism: Maxillicosta whitleyi (assembly GCA_029822895.1). Classification (NCBI taxonomy): domain Eukaryota; kingdom Metazoa; phylum Chordata; class Actinopteri; order Perciformes; family Neosebastidae; genus Maxillicosta; species Maxillicosta whitleyi. Next base: position 2,695,730 of record JAPSES010000124.1, on the reverse strand, counting down.
AGCACTTCACCAGAGCATTGTAGCCAAGCCATTTCTCAGGAAACGGGTGTAGTGATGTTGGTTTTCCCTTGACAAAGTGAAACGAGCAGACATACAGCTTTTAGATGTTTACCTACCCTAACTACCCTTGCTGTGTGACCAGGCAGCGCAGTGTTCCCACCAACAACCAATTCATCTCCAGCTTTACTAGCTACAGGAGCTGGCTAACCGTTCTACATTTCTAACACAAAGCAGAAGATATTTCATCGTTAAAATATCCGGGGCGGAATAGGGTCAATAAGACAGTGTGGTGTCTGGAGTATTCTTTAAATCACAAAGGATGTACAGAAAAGTGTGAAGAAAAGGGCATTCACTCTAATCACACCTGCTCAATCTTACGGTATTTATTATTGGTAAAAAAGGGAAAAGGCAGAAGATTTTTTTTCTTATTCATTTTTTCATATTGTTAGCTTCATTGCATAATCGCTTCAGTCTTTTTTTTTGTTGTTGTTGTTCATAGCCAGTAATGCAAAATGAAACAACAGTGTTAAGACAGTAAAGTTATAACGCTATTTGGCCAAAAATATGACTTTGGCAATGATACTATAAGAGTATGATATGGTTTGGTGTGTTTCTGTTATTTCTATTTTTCACATGTTTTACTAAAGGACACCCATAAACTGGTGAAGACTTGATTTTTTAATACATGTTAAATAATTTGGATGATGTATTGTGAATAAAGGTTTGCAATTTATATGGTGGATGTACAAGCTCAATTCAAATCTTTTTTTTTTTTTTTTTATATATGTTGCACCAAAAATAGTATGTCAATATTTAGAAACATATGATAAAGAGAGGAAAATGCAAAATCTCCAAAACTAAAGCTGTCCCAGTACTCCATTCTAATGGAAGTCATTTATTGTTGTTTATGCTGTTAAACCGTGGATGTATAATGATGATCCAATGGTAAGCTTCTCATTGCCACCTGAGGGCTCCTACACAGTGACACAGTGTGAGATTTCTGCTTTATAAGCGTCTTTGCAGCCACGTAGTGCAACACAGATAACCCATAAACTTGGGTGCAACATTATGCAGACTATACATTTACTGAATCTCAGTCTATGACATAGTTTAATATACATGAATGGTGCCATGACGCCAAGCTAATGATTGTGTGGTTATAAAAGTGGTCTCCCCCAACACCCCTGCTCTCACAAAACAGCCCCAATTCATACCGAGGTGGCTAATGTTACAGTCCCTAGTGATTTATGTTTGTAACAAAATCATTTGCTGGTGAACTTTACATCCTAATATAGCTAATATAGCTAGCCAACATCTGGCTTTAGCTTTGGTTTCTGTACAAGTGCTCCAAGCCTTTTCAGAACGAACTATTCATGCACGAAGAGGCGAATGCACAGAGGGGGGAGCGACAAATGGCTTTTGACTTTGATAGACAAATCACCAATCAATCATTTTGATGGGCCAGTTAAAATGAGTGGATGCTGTTGTTTCAGTCCCATCCGTTCCACAGGTGACTACATTGTTTTATTTTTGTGTTAGAGCATTTAATTAATTGGATGTAATCAGGGTGTGAAGGGCATGATAAGCAATATAGTAAAAAATACTCCAGGAGAGCTGATTTGGTTGATAAACAAGCATAAGTGCATAAATGATCAAACAAATGTTCTCATCAAGAGGCTCCTGTGAACCTTGCTCACTGTGCAACACTTTTTATTTACCACTGTATCAATATTTGCACCCACTCTTAAAGACTTCATCCACAGCACCTCCAACTCAGGTAAAAGGGTAGAAAATGTTTGGGCAGTTTGACATTTTTAAACACTTTAGTCCTCTATGCTATAAAAAAAACTGATAATAAAGATTCAACAGTTTGGAATGGTTGGTGTTCTCCCAAATTTTTTTTTACAGATGTCTCTCATTGTTTTGCTCTATTGGCAAAAGAACCCAAAACATTCTAGACCGAAGGAGATTTTCATCAACGTAGTATCATGAACACTGGGCACTGATGGAATAGTGTTAAGTCCATAAAATATATCTACAAATAACCAAAATCATTTAGGTATCTAAAATGGTTAGCATTCTAATTTTTTTTTTTTTTAAATATTAAAAAGGAAAAGATTCATAAATATCCTACCATTTCCTCAATAAGAAAAATTCCAAAACATCTTGCCACGGACAACTGCTCAGTGCACCCCCAACCACTTGTGGAATCGGGGAGGCAAAACCAACTATAAAATTGATGGTGTGACTTTTTTTTTACACTGCTTTGTTTGTTATTTTTTGTTTTACTGTTGTTAGCAGCAATGTGGTGATTTTCCTTAATTTTTTTGATTGTGTTTTTACTGAGTTTTGACTGTGTACCTGCTTTTTGGAGTTCATCTAGGTGCCAAAAAGCCACTGGAGTAATTTAGGGAAAAAAAGAGCCCCAAAACAAAAACTATTGGGCTAAAATTAACTTGTTCAGTATGTTCCAGTTTACAGTTCATGATAAACATCCTAAATCTCTTTTTGATGTACATTCTGAGTGCTTTATTTAATAAAAACCTGCAAAACGTCTATTCCTCTTTGTCTTTTTCTTTTATTTCATCTCGTTTTGACTCTAAAACACACAGTAAAGCAGAACTACTGAAGAACAAGAACACAAAGACGTGCACACAGCAGCTTGTTTCATTGAAATAATGTAGTAAGAGTAAAGGGTTAACAATGCCATGCCCCCTAGGAATACCCACCTGGAGACAATAAAATATATCTAATAATATATTTTACTGAAAAAGTTTCCTCTGTTTTTCATATAACCCTCAAATGTAATCTCAGCATGATTGAAGTGCATGATCAGTAAATTAAATTCTTGATTTTCATTGGGAAAAAAAAAGGAAAGTACAGACGGTGATGTTATAATAAATGGTGAGAAATCAGTTAAAGGATAAATAGAGAGAAAAATTTATTTGGGAACTACTACAGAAGTAGCACAAATAATACATCCGTGAGTTAAACATTACAATTTCTCTCAGTCAAAACACTATAAAGGTGTAGTTGATGAGTTCAGTTGAAATGACGTTGTGTGACATCGTGCAGCCTGATGTTTTTCACCACTGTGACTCAAAATATTCACAGATGAGATGATGACAGAATTGCATTCACGTCACATTTAGTGATGTGTATTCATATTTGGTCATTGCCAGGTGAACAAATCAAACACATAAAATAAAATTAGTTGTCTGTGAATTTGAAAATGTTAATACTATAAGTGTTTGTTTCTGGTAATAGTGTGAATTACCACACCATAAATATCATTGTAATTTCTTCTGTGTTTGAAGTATGATTTGTGCTTGATAGAGAAAGCTGAAGAACACCAGATGGATAATCAGGGTTTGAAACTATTATTTCTGACAAACAGCTTGATGATAACAAAATGCCTGTTATATGACTCTGACAAAACAAAAATTATACCACAAATGTCATTTCTCACCCACCCCTTGCCCACATTTGATATAGTCCAAGTATAGAAAATGTATAAGACTGGCTTCTTTCTGCAGATAAATATCTGTATAAATACTACATATTAAACAATTAAAACCACAATGTTGGAAAAAACTGCCAAACAGAATTGTCCCACTGAGAAACCAGGATAAAGACATTTAGAAAACAACATGCATCTGTCTGTATTAAAATTGGAGACATTTCAGGAACAGCCAGGGCAGAGTGTCCCGGAAACCATTCACTAAATGAGAGAAAATGGTGGCTGCTGTGAGCTCCATTAGTCTACCACCTAACAAAACAAAAGTAGACAGCAGAGGAGATGATTGTAATGATAAATGGACTGCTCTTATATAGCGCTATATCTACCTTTTGGTGCTCAAAGCGCTTTACATAGGCCTCACATTCACCCATTCACATACACACTCAAACACCAGTAGACGGCTACTATACTAATCTACCATGCAAGGTACTTCCATGCCACACCCTACTGGGAGCAATTTAGGGTTCAGTGTCTTGCTCAGGGACACTTCGACATGTGGACAGTGGGAGCCAGGATTTGAAGTACCAACCCTTTGGTCATTGGACAACCTGCTCTACCAACTGAGCCACAGCCGCCCATACACCCAATACGATGTGTGACCTCTACCACCATTGGTCGACAGCAATTAGTCACATTGGAACCTGGAGTTCCTATTCCCCACTATGGCTATTCAACCGAATGAATAATACAAGAAGATGTGTATAAAAAATAAAGACTTTATTGTCTTTTGATTTTGTTGTACTTTTCTTTGTTAATCAGGAAGTAACTTCTTTTCTTTTTTCCACACAGCAGTATGCAAGAAATCCAACTAAAAGCAGTGTCACAGCAACCAAAAAAACCCAAAAGCAATCAAATAGTTTCACACACAAACAAAAAAAATACATGTGTCACAGGCATCCGCATTCCGATTTGCAGTGCCTGGCCAGTATTTTAGCTCAAAGTCAAAAACCACTAATTGTGAAGCCCACCTCTGTTCAACAGCAGTCAACTTGACCGTCTTCAAGTGGCTTAGTGGATTGTTGTCAGTATACACAATGAACTTGGCTCCGAGCAAGTACTCTCTGAAACGTTCGGTCACAGCCCATTTCAATGCCACAAACTCAAGCTTCATCGAGCTGTAATTTGACATGTTCTTCTCAGATGGCCGCAGGGTTTTACTGGCAAAGGCAATAGGCCGTTTCTCTCCATTCACCTCCTGGGACAGGACAGCACCCAGGCCTTGGTGGCTTGCGTCAATCTCAAGAATGAATGACAGTGAAAAATCTGCATACTGCAGTACAGGGGCAGTGGCGAGTTTCTGCTTCAAGGTCTGGAATGCCTGCTCACATTTGTCATCCCAGCGTTCGCCAATGCTGGGTCCTCCACCCTTCTTTCTTCCTCCTTGAATGGCTGAAACTGAAGCTGGTGCAAGGGGCCAGCATGCTTTGCAAATCCGGCCACAAACCGGCGATAATAAGAGGCGAAACCCAGGAATGAGCGCAACTCCGTCAGGGTAAGCGGATGCTTCCACTGCAGGACAGTCCGGATCTTATTGGGGTCGGTAGCTACTCCATGAGCTGATATTACGTGGCCTAAGTACTGCACTTCATCCTTAAAGAAATGACATTTGTTCAGTTTGAGTTTCAGGTTGTGTTCTTTAAGCCTGCTCAAAACTAGTCAAGCCGCTGTAAATGCTGTGAAAAGGAGGATGAAAAGATGACTATATCATCCAGATACAACAGTAATGAAGTGAAACTCTGGTCACCAAAAATACCTTCCATCAACCGCTGGAACGTACTCTGTGCATTACATAGCCCAAAGGGCATACGGTTGAACTCAAGCACTCCAAATGGCTTACAAAAGGCAGTCTTTTCTTTGTCCTTTTCAGCCATAGGCACTTGATTGTAGCCCGAGGTCAGGTCTAGAGTAGAAAATAACGTGGCTCTGGTCAGTGCATCCAAGAATTCCTGTATTCTTGGGAGGGGATATGCATCCTTCCTGGTCTTGGCATTAAGTTGTCTGTAGTCTACGCAAAGACGAATGGTCCCGTCCTTCTTTTGGACCACTATGATGGGTGAAGCATAGGGACTACTACTACGTCAGACTATTCCCTTCTCCACTAGCTCTTGAACATGGGCCTTGACCTGCGCAAACTGGGGGCAAACGATGGTAGCATTGTCTGAATACCTCCTGGTGTCTCTCCAACAGTTCCTTGGCCTCCTGCTGCTCGAGAACTGAAAGGTTTGGCCATTGTAAGATCGACAAGTCTGTAGGAACATTTGTCCTGGCCTCTGAAGTTTGAACAAAAGCTGTGGGGCCACCCTCTGTAGTAGGGCAAGGGGTGAGCTCCACCACATGCAGACTGCCCAGTGTAGTACAGGGGTGCATCCACTGGTCTTCTGTTCCCACATTAACAATTAGGATACTCACTCTACCCTGAGTAACTAGCAAAAGGGCTGTAGAGAACAGGAGGTTGCTTGGAAGTCGCCCCTCCCCATAGGGCAGGGGTTCCAGAAAGCAAGAGGTAATGGAGCCAAGAATGGAACAAGAGACTGGCGCAAACATCACAAGACAAGACATCCAGCTGGTACCCTAAGGGCCAGACCTGGCTGCACCACTGCTTTCCTGATGTATCCGGAGTCAGACAAGCCTTCCAGACTTTGACACTCGGATAGGGCTCGTCTTCATCCAACATTTGCAGACTGTACGGGGAGACAATCCAATCACATTAAAATCTTTTCAATCTATCTTGGTCTAGGTTTGAACAAGACAACTGGGAGAAATGTTCCGACTGCTGAACCAGGATCAACCTCAAGTGACTCAAGAGTCACAGACCGTTGGTGAGCATCTCAGAGCTCAGATTGCTGCGAATAGGAGAGTGGGTGTTCACCCTTTTGATAGAGGTCCTGCAGTCATCCAACCTGTGGTGCCTATAGAAGAACTCCAGGGGGCGAGATATGGACCAGGACCAACGGACAACCCAGGGGTGTTCACCGGATTCGTGGCAGGAGGGGGTCTCTTACCCTGTATACTGAGAAATATAAATGTAGCACCATTCACCACTGAGGCAATGCATCACTCCCAGCTAACACGGACTGGGTTGGCTGTTGCTGGCCTGATTTGCTCTATGCGATTTGACAGGCGCACAGGGACTCCAGTCTGGCAACAACTAATCGCTGAATGCCTGGTGCCGAACTGGCCTGAAAGCATGTGTCTTGACGAAGCTGAGAGCCAGCGTGCACTTGCTGACCTGCTTAATAACACCAATACTTTCAGGCAGCAGCCCTGGTTCTTCGAGGCTCTAGCCCGTCATCAGTCTGTGGATGGAAGAATCCTTGGTATCTGTGACCCAAACGGTGCTGGGGGCTGGGTGGATGCTACAACCTTAGAGCGTTAATTGAACTTCTTTGTTGAGATAGTCGAACACCTCAGATGCAATGAGACTGAACGCTGCCTGTACCCTGTCTTTCTCATGCTCATCTCCTTTGCCACATGTGGACAGCTGAGCCAGGAGAAGCTGCAACAGATCGTGAACAACCTTTGTGACCTTATGCCTGCCATCACTCAAATGCTGATCGGACAGGACATTCCCTTGACCTACCAGAACTTTGGGCGGTGCCTTACTGATGGAAACGCTCATGAGGCTATGCAGCGCTGGCTAGCCCAGGTACCAACTCAGGCCATTAGTCTCAGAGTGCTCCTGAGCCAAGCTGCTGGGTCTGGCATTACATCCGAGGTGATCCACGCCCATCCAGACTTCGATTGGCACATTGTAATGAGGTGGTATCCTGATCAGTGGGTGGCCGTGAAGGAGGCATTGCGTCAGGTTGATGGGCGAATCTATTATGGGTTCAGGAACGACCTTGGAGGTGTTAGGGCTAACCAATTCAAACAGGTTTCATGCGTGGCGAAGGAGCTGCTGATAGCATCTGGGAACACTTCCTTAAGAAATTACAATGGGACCACACCTGACACCCGTCGTGTTGAGAAGCTGAAGCAGCTGATCAAAAATTACCAGGCAGCCACACTTACAGACGATGACCTGAGTGATCGCACCAGTTTAGAGCTCCAGGAGCTGCAGGACATGATGATGCATGTGCGGCTGCATCCGAGTGTGACAATTGTCTTCCTGCGTATGGACGGACATGAATGTGCTTAAGTTCAAGGACCTTATAATGAGGGAGCAGCCGCCGATGACAGATGCGATGATGGGGCTGACGGGGACTTTTAAAGAGACGTTCCGCCTAACACCCTTTTCTAGCAGTGTTGCTCTTGCTGTTCCTATGTCTAACCTGCTTTAAAATTACACCCCGAAGTGTTATTGTTCTTTGTGCAATAATAGTTTTATGTATCTTAGTGTTTGCTTAGAACAGCTGTATCCTGCATGGTTGAAGTTACCTGCTGTGTTTTTGAATTGCTGTGTGGTACAACTAACCCACTCACAACCCACAAAAAAATAAATAAATAAATAATCACCCCCAACAAGGGCACACCACAATAAAGGCGAGAGGGGAAAGGAAAGGAGGACAGCCAGGAGGGATGCACTCCAGGGGCTCAAGTATGTTAAACTTTGTTCACTTAGCATTATACCACAATCAAGTAGCAAGTATACCTAGCCAGCAAAGCACTGTCATTAAATGGAATACACACCACACCAAAGTTATCTTCACCAAAAACTACACACAGCAAACTCACCCACCACACCACCCAGGCTTGTATGACCAGCACACTCGCCAAGCCCAAATGGTACAAGTTGGGAATAACCACACTGTGTACTTCTCTACCTGGCTGACAGAACAAAGGGGGAGGGGAAAGAGCCTCGCCAAAGACAAATATAAGTAAACAAAAATAATACAAAGAAAACCAACACAATAAATGGAGGTGGCTTTACACACGGTTAAGGCACTCTAAAAGCGTGTCACTATAGGCATTGAACAGGCCCACAAAAGATTTCACAGCATTGGCTATGGGAAAAACAGTGGCTACACTTGACTCCTGCAATTAGCAACAGAGCTCAATTAATCACCTGCCCGATCTAAACAGTGCAACATACGCAGAATGCATTTAAATAAATTGCAATACAAAAATACCTTTTACTGTTTCCACTTCAATTATACCACGCACGCAGACAGAATAGGCTCTTGGCACGAGTGACTACAAGATAACAAGTGCATCAATCAGTATCACAACAGTAACATTTTCCGTTTACATTCAACATTATAATTTATTAAAGTTTAACAGTTACCTTTTTAAAATCCCCACTATGCACGCCAGTAATCAGCTTGTTGAATATCCCTTTCACTGTGTACTGCGGGTCAGGAAGCTACGAGTTAGAAGTGACGATAGTTAGCAATGGCGTTGCATTAAGTAATATAGATGGCACACCAAATCCAACACCGATCAGGACAACCAGGGAAGAATTCACACTCGTTTTAACTTACTCAGCGCTCTGTATCGCTGCCCAACGAAAGCTGCACGCCAACAGTGCTGCCACTACTGCCACATTCAAACAAAGACTAGGTACGTGTCACAGGCTACACTGATCTGCCTGCATTTCCTCATCAAGTGAGATAACAAGGCGTCTGATTGGGTGGTTAATTGTCATCACTTAAAGGCTTCTTCCACTCCCACCTGTCACAAATGGATCACATTTTTTATGCAAAGTATAAGTCAAAGTGAAATAAATATATTTCGCAGGCTGTGTGGATCTTTAGATGTTGAGTTAAAATCACAACTGCTTTAACCAATAGAGACCCAGTGCTACTTTTGTGGCACTGGCAATTTTTTTTTTCTCTCTATTGATCCTTCAGTGATTTTTCATAATTTATTATAATACTATCATCTGTATTTTACATTTTCTGTGTAAATCACATATTTTTTCCTTATATTTAAGTTCATGATCAATTTCCATGAAAACTCAGAGTAAATTCAAAGGTTATTCTTTAACAGAGAAGGCTGAAAAAGCAAGGTTATCATGACTGAACATGAAAATAATTTTCTACAGCTTCTGTTATTTATCAAACTTCATGGGTTTTACTGATGAATCACTGCTGTAGATGTAGAATGATGGTGTTGCCACGGTAACTACAGAGCCTCCGAACATCCAAATGGGTTATATGTGATGACCATGAAACGATGACTAACTGTGTTTTCCACCAATTATTTAAATGTATGGATAGGATTAGTGTATCAACAAGTAAAAAAACAGTTTAGGTCAGTGGTTCTCTACTGGTCTTGCTTCGGGACCCACAATCACCCTTCACTGGCAAACTGCAAGCCAAATTGAAGTCCCTGGTGTTAAAAGTACTGAAGACCACCCTATACATATTTATAGTTGGCTTTTTTGTGACTACTTTTAGCACCAGGACCTTCAATTGATAAAACTTAAACTTCTTAAATGTATTTGATGCAAAGAAGGTGTGTTTTGATCTTGAGATGATATACAACATCACAGGATACCAACGCGGAGAGGACAAGTTTGATGATAAACAAACTGACTAGCAGTTGGTGATGCTAAATATGGAGGGAAAAAAGTACCTACACTCCATTAAAAATTTGAAAGTTTTAGATTTCAGTAAGTTATTCAAACATTAAAGAATGCCTTCCACTAAAAAACACTTTGAGTAGCTCTTTTTACAATGTGGTGGGTCACAACAAGCAGTATGTGTATGCAGCACCCCAGGCTGTGAAATTCAACCTAAATGGGTTTATTTGTCATTCAAAGGTTAACCTACAGACAAAGGAGCAAATCAGAGCAGGCCAAAATTATGTACGTCACAATGTCATAAGCCTCGCCCAGAGCCGTGTATGGTACGCCCACGGGCTCATCCCAGAGGAAGAACAGCGGACAGAAGCTAGGTGA
>JAPSES010000124.1:2667847-2681881 GCA_029822895.1 Maxillicosta whitleyi | reverse complement strand
TATATATTCTTTATTTACATCTACTGTATGTGCTGTAGTTGAAGCATAAAGGCTGCACCATGTCAGGCGAAAATGTTTGTACTTTCTTTGATGCTGTTGCCATAAATCATTCCACGTCAACAAGTTTGGAAAAAAATGTCAAACAAGAGGAAAGAAAATGTTTGAGGGACTTTCCTTTACTCCCTGTCCTGCTTCTTAATCTCCAATTTTGAGTATCTGATCTTCTCAAAAAAACCTGCCACAAATAGTCTTGTTTCCATGTTTAAAGCTGTTGTCTGTCAACAGCACAGATCCACAGCCAAACAGTCTCTCCGGCATCTGCTGAGGATTTTCATGGCCTCGCAGTAAGAACAGAAACAGACAGGAGGAAACAGCTAGAAAGTAAATAGAAGCTTAGACCAGGCTTAGATTATCACTGTGAGAAAGAGATGAGGAAGGTGGGGGGGAGACAGGAATGTGGTGCCAGAAAGACAAGTAAATGGAAGAAGGGGACAAAAAGGCCAGTAAATGTGTAGTTAAAAGAAAACATATTCTACTATTTTTCTTGTGAAATGGCTTTTCATGTCACAGTGAGGCCTTAAGTCTTTTTCAGCCATTCGTCTACTTGACACTGTTTTTTGCATTTAAACTCCAGCTGCATAGCAATCACTCCACCTTTTCTTTTTCCTTTCCTCCCTGTCTCTTTAGGCATGTTCCCAATGGTTTGTGCTCTGAAGCGCAAAATTGCATGTGAAATGTGGGTCAGGTAAGGAGTGAGATGGATGTGGTTTTAACAGAGATTAATTACATCCCAAATGAGTCTCTGAACTCCCCACAGGTCCTCTGCAGTGTGGCTTGGACCATTGTTATCGACTGACAAACTCTGTGTTTTGTCTACAGGAGGGAAATAATAACATCCAAGACCAAATGGGTGGGTAGAAGGAACCCCGTGCACACTTTCAAATGTGACACTGTGTGATGTGACACTTGAAAAGTAATTATAAACTGATAGATCAATAAGAGTAAACAGGATAACCAAAAGACAAAAAGGCTTTCACAATGATGATCATTGAAGAGAATCAGAGAAGTTTGGAAGCTGCAAACTTTACCTTTCAGCACATTTACATTTTTTTTCCCTGATATTCACATTAAAGGGCACTAGTAAATTTACATTGCTAGCTATCTCAAAAGATTGCATATAATACTAGTAGTAACCTACATTATAGCCCGTTGTCAAGTATGCATGAGTATAATGTATCTACTATCTGACAGTTGCTCTGTCAGTCAGGCATCATTAGCAACATGTTGCCTCCTTCACAAGTTGTTCCAGCACTTGAAGTGATGTAGACTCCTTGCTGTGTCTGATTAGCTGGGCTGTGATAGACTGGTCACTGACCCCATGCAGCAGACACCAGTCTAAGATGATGCCACTGCCGTGTCACATCTCTAGGACAATGGCGGACTGCAAAGCTTATGGATGAACAAACAACAAATGCAAACATGTACTTTCCACTCAATCTTGCTCAATGGCCACTGATTCTTTACTTGTACTCCATCACTTGGAAACAACAACAGGTATGTTACTTACAGCTGGCAACGGCTGTTCCATATAGGTTCTGTCCACACCCGTAATTCATGTACTAAAAATTCCAGTGTTTTGCATTTATGGCAATTTTTCACTGAATTTGTGCTTTGTGTAAAACATAAAGCACAATTACTGTTGTAAGCAATACAAGTACACTTTAAGAAATGACAGCAAACAAGCTTTTACCCCAAGACATCCTAATGTTGAAGAGACATGAGATGGAATAAGTAGATTTCCAGCCACTCCCAATAGAATATAAAGGAATAATATGGACCTAAAATTACCATTGATAACATTAAGAAACATGCTCAATAGATCTAGATCATTTAACTTGTGAGAGCATGCTTACAGGCAGACTATTACCCCCAAGTAGGTCAATATTCTGTTTTGATGGTGCCATTTAAACCAGTGATTCTGAACTGCTGGGTTGTGGCCTAAAAGCGGGTTACAAACCTGTCTCTAGTGGGTCATGGGCCTTTGCCTTTGTAAAAAATTATGTTAAGGAATAAATATTACAGTTCTTTTGGCTTTTTCCTTCAGGGGTCGCCACAGCAAATCACATTCACATGTTGATTTGGCATAAGTTTTTATGTCGGATGCCCTTCCTGACACAACCCTCTGTATTTATCTGGGCTTGGGACCGGCACAATGAGACACTGCCCCCTTATGGCTACAGGTACAGGGATGCATAGCGCAAAAGACCTTAAACCACCTGAGGATGGAACTGGGCATCTTTCACACCGAAGGCAGTGGTGTAAACCACTAGGTTACAAGGCTATTGAATAGCTTTTCTGTTTCTTACTCCCCAACAGTAAGTGGCACTGTACACCACACAATTAACACCACACATTTCACAGAATAAAAGAAGACCCAAAAGTTTATATACAAATCATGAAAAATCTCAGGTATGACACCGACAACACGAGATATGGAGGATAAAAACAGTGTGTTTAATGCTTGAATAAGTGATTGAATGGACTTTTAATTTTTAACTGTGTACCCTTGGTTAAAATGTGTCTAAATTAGTGTTAAAGGAAATATTTCCATATTTAGCATCAACACCTGTTGGGCATTTTAGTTTTCATCATTAAACTGGTCTTCTGTGTTGGTATCATGTTATTCTCAAAACAAACCATGTTTTCATTAAATACATTTGGAAAGTTTAGCTTCTCTCAAAACTTGTCATTTAAAGGTCAACTTCTATCAATTTATTTATTCTTACTGCTGTGTCACCACTATGGTTGAATGTATTGTGCTTCATTTCTGTGAAAAATCATGTCCTACTTTCTTGCTTGAAGTTGTTTTATGTAAGCTAGAAGAGGGTCTGTGGTTGAATGACTGGCTTTTCCGGAGTCCCTCATGAATATTCATGACATGTTAATAAGGCACCTCTGATTGGTTTAAACAAGGAGGGGGTAAAAAAAAAACAGAAAGAGGAAAGGAAATCCCCAGCTGAATGTTGGTCGACCCGCAGCGATCTGTTGATGGAAAGTCCATAAAGTTTGTGGATTTAATAAAATGTCTTCGGAGATACAACCATACGTCTACAACCCTGAATCAGACGAGGATGAAGATAAAGGCGAACAGCCAATTCTGATTCATTTGTCGAAGAACATATCCGAATGGTAGGCTAATGCTAATGCATCACCTAGCTTCTGACCGCTGTTCTTCCTCTGAGATGAGCCCATGGACGTACCATACACGGCTCTGGGCGAGGCTTATGACATTGTGATGTAGATAAGTTTGGCCTGCTCTGATCCGCTCGATTGTCTGTAGGTTAATCTTTCAATGACAAATAAACCCACGGCTTGGGGTTCTGCGTACATGTACTGCTTGTTGTGACCCACCACATTGTAAAAAGAGCTACTCAAAGGGGTTTTTAGTGGAAGGTGCTCTTTAACAATGATAGTGAGTCCCAAAGCGAGACTAGCTGAGTTTTCATTTTTAAATGTTTTTCTGGTGGTAGTGATATCTAATGGAAAATTTTCAGATTATGCCAAATGTACTCCCATCACCTCACCCTCACGCAGAGAAAACAAATCTTGTTACACAGGAAAAAAATACCCCACTGAACTCTTTCTATGATATTAATAATAATGATAATAATAAATATAATATAAAATGTATCTATAGATACAGGGGGGTTGTTCTTGGCCTAAGAGAGAAGTCTGTTTTGCACTGGTATAGATATAGAGATCTCTGTCTCTTACTTTGGAACAGAAACATAATTTTGCATAATATATGCTATTTCTGCAGTTAGACCACCCTAAACCAGGGCTATTCAACTATATTTTTCTATAGGCCAAAACTGTTGGAATTCTATGGACTGTGGTGTAGTGTCAGTCTAATATTGGATGTACAGTTGACACATATCATTATCACATTTATAACATTTTTATTTAACTGTTAAGCTGTTGGTGTTAAATTTTAACATAACACATACCATCACAGTCACAGTAATGGCTGACCATTAGTACAAGTAAGAATTGTAAACATACCATTTAAAGTAATTTATGACCATTAATATTGCTTTGTTCACTGAGAACAAATCAAATTTTGTTAAATTTTGTATTTTCATCATCAACTTTGTGTCTCTTCTCCATAGAATGTCATGTTTCCATAATGAAACCAGTCTCTCTGGCCTTTCGCAAACAGTGGCAGTGCTATTTGCAACACTTTATTTTGCAACATTTGCAGAACCATATGTTGCAAAATGGTGTAAAGTATTACAAATAGCCGTATGTGCATTTAAGCGACTGCTAAGCTATGTATCTGCTATTTTTGGGTAGGGCCGCTTGTTGAATACCTCTGCCTTAAAACTTACACACTGAATTTTTAACACGATTAAAACATAAAAAGTGTTGGACCATAGAAAGTGCTGAGTAAGTTCTATCAGAACCCCCCCCCCCCCAATTTTTGTGCTTTCAGGAGCTCTGATTTAGCTTTTGAGTACAGCAACAATAACTAATTAACTGTTTTCCCAAAAGTCTCGTACAGTGTAGCTTCAGGCTTCACAACTTCATTTCACTAAGCTCTAATTAAGACAACAAGGATTTGGTATCCTCCTATCACATCAGCTGCAAGATAAAGTCATAGTGGCAAAATTCTGCATCTCTAGAGTTTTCAAATAAATATGAAGAGATTCAAATTAGTGCTTGAGCATTTTCAAGCAAGATGTTTAGCATATGCATGCTTAAAACACATCTTTTCATCACTAGTGCACAGAATGACAATGACGAGACTGTTTAGTGCATCAACACAGCGCATCCCCATCCTCAGTGTAATGAGCATAGGGCTGCAGTTGTACTCTCAGCTCTTCTGTTAACATACATGTTTCATAAAGACAAGTGACAGAGCACTGTGAGATACGGAAAATGATGCTGTAAACTGCTGAACCCGCCATGCCTTTTCTTGGATGCAAGAAGACAGGGAAGATTACTTTATTTAACAGAGACAGACACTGACAGATCGAGATCTTCTGTGCGCTGCGAGGCTCTCAGAACACATAAATATGAGTTGCATATTTCTATGCCCGAAGATAAAAATACTGATATTAAATTCACAGTGAGCCTGTTACTACTGCTTTGAGATGGGAGAATGCAGCTACCTTACTCCTTTACCTGCTCCCTGACTCAAATGATCTTGGTATATTTGCATTCCTATCAGGTATTTATGAGACTTCACTTTCATCCCAATATGCAAATATGGCTTCTAAGCTTGCAGCTGGTCATAAATATGAACCTACTGCCTTCTTTGCCATCAGTTCCAAGAGATCAGCTTCAGTCCTGGGGCATTAAGAGTTAATTTATCGCTCACGCAATTCAGATTCAGCCTGGCTGTCACACTCATCTCTGTCAAAGTGCTCGTCGTACCCCCTGTCTCACATCCTGATCTATGCTTCCTATTTAAATCTCATCTATCTGTTCTGGATGACAGAAAATAATTCATGCTGCTGAAATGCCATCATCATCATCGACAAGGACAGTCACTCCTGGCATATATCAATATTAATACCACATTTCAATATTTAGATTTTTGTTTTACATATCTTAGAGTAGCTAGGGTTAAACTCCTTGTGCAGGACATGGACGTGTGGACACATTGTGAGTGGTTACAAAAGCTTGAGGCCTGCAAAATGTGATTGCCTATAAAACATCAAGTGACAAGTATGTCATTTCAGCAACAGTGTGAAGTTGAAAGCATGGTGCTTATTCTGCTCCGCTGCCATTGAATCACAAAGGAATTGCTGAAAAAACAAATGTGACTGCACAGTCTTGGTCAGACAAGAAAATATTCAGTTTCTAGAAATGATGATGATGAAAATAACAAGAACAATACACTTACATCTGGTGAGACAGTGGATCTGTGCGTGGACCATGGCTGATTCCACTCACTGTCTTACATTGGCATTGCTTCTGTGGGCCCATCATGGAATTTTCTGTGATTTCTTGATGCCATCTCACATTTTGATTTAAGGGTCCATGGTCATTACATGGAATTCTGCGAGATGAGGTTGGCAAAGCCTGTGTTGAAAATTTTGTGACACATTTTTGAAAAACTTACCCATTACTTCTATGCTTTGCTAAGCTGTATAAAGGAATGATTTTTCAGTCTCTATGAGCTTTGAGGAAATATCTTATCTGGTGATAGACTGTGGCATCTCCAGGTGAACACGGGCAAAGACAAGTGTACATACTTAAAGAAAAGTAGACATCTGAGCACTGTAGTGGGTAATTAGGCCACAAAAGAAGAAGCTCTCCGGTCACTGCTCACTTCAGGCCTAGCCACTCTCAAGTAGTCAGACACATCAAGGCATCATTATGATTTCAGGGAAGCTCAGCGCTCGGATGCATCCCAGCATCACTGTGATGGCACTTTTCCTGCAGGAAGAAGAGGTTTTAACAGCCGCTCACCAGCTGCTTTCAATGAGCCCTTTTCTTTCACCTTGGAATAACTGCGCCTGCACAGATGGCGGACTGCACACCGCCAATTTATTCCATGGGTATTTGCTGGTAAACATGCATTGTGTGTAAAAGAGCAGGGTCATGGAAAGGTCAGGACACCTGGACTGGAGGAATGGGAGTATAACAGTTTGAAAGAATATAAATTTGAGGATTAAAAATGCTTTTTTTTTTTTTCTTTTCTTTTCAAAAGGCGGTCTCTGCAGTGGATTATGCAGCATTAGAAAATTAGCCTGGAGTCTTTGCAGCATCTACAGTGCAACTCAAGGTCTATTCTGTGCCCTAAGTGTGTTTTATTTCTAGCCAAGGCTCTGCAGGCCTGCCTTCCAATTCTTTGTTTTGATATCTGAGTGTTCCCAATTGTCTACCACTCCGCCTTGCTCGTTATGAGGTTCATTTACCACAAGCCTCGGAATAATCACTCGTTTTTCATTTTCCCCAAGCTTTAGCCTTTTAAATGCTCTACCACTGGGTTGTTTGGCCAATTAGAGAGCAGACTTTCTATTACTCAGCATATTGTATCAAATTGCATATGCCATAGGGGGTGATCAGAGGGATGCAAAACACAGCATTGAGGATACAAAGCTGTGAATAACAGTTATTTCATATGTGTAACACTGGGCAGACTACAGTGGGAAATATATTTTGGAAGAAAATAAAGTCATTAACTGATAACATACTGTGACTGCTGGAGTTGGAGTCCTTTCTTTCTGTACAATAAATCTCAAGAACAAATCCGTCTTAAATGAAATTACTGAACCAAAACTCCTTCAATTATATGTTTTCACTTTAAAAGCGTCCATAAAACTGATCAAAAGAACATATTTGACATTGAGATGACAACTGGGAATAGTTGATTGTGAAAGAATGACAACAGCAACAGGGTGTTTTCAGCCTACGAACTCCCATAAGGTTGTGGAACGTTTGAGAGAAGCGCCTAGCCACAAGTGCCTCCCACATTTTTCTGTTTATCTTTGCAAGTGCAGAACAGAAGACATTTTTCATTTTTACACCAGAAAATCCCACAGGAGTGTAGCTGCTCCCTGGGATGATGATGCCTGGAACAAAGAGTTCTATCTTATTACATTATAGCTCCGATGTACACACACAGATATACACACCTGTAGGCGTCACAGGAAGTCTAATTAGAACAACCGCTGCCTGCTGTTGATTTGTCAACTGACATCTACCTTATATACATCTTCTCATGTCATTAGCCTCATAGCATAACTGCCTCAGTCATACACAAATGGACAAAAGTATTGGGACACATTGAATTCAGACATTTCTTTTCTTATATGGGTCTGGACTACAAAACAATAATGATAAATGCCAAAATATGTAAGTTTTCTATTATGATAAATATCATTGAATTGCATTGTTTAGTTTAGTTTAAATTAGCTTTGGTTGTAACTCAAGCTCTCTCAACATTTATTATTTATATATTTTTTTTCATTCATGACTATGATGACTAAAATGTTTTACCTCTAAATTTCTGTAAAATGTTATTTGTGCTCTGACTGTAAATAATTTTCTAAAACAACTAACCATCTACTTTCTTCATATCTCACCTAAGAAGAAAAATCTCTTGTTAAAATTTAATGAAATATTGATCTTCATAAAATATATAGACAAAAATATCGGGACACATAATGGCTTCAGTTCGTAAGATATCCTGTTTAAGCTGGTTGGATATATAAACATCAATATTAATAAATGATATTTATCACAATGTATAGCTTATAACCTTTGTCATTATCGTCTTGTAGCCCAGAAAAATTGGAAAAGAAACCCCTGAATTCAACATGTCCCTATACTTTTGTCCAAATTATGTACGACTTTATGACAATTATATTATGAGTCTAATGATGTGCATAATGCAAAAAAATGTTTTGTACAAAAGACACAAAGCCATTTTGCTCTGTAATTCTGCTTGTTAAGGTTTTATGGTTAAAGCTATCACTATATTCAACTGCCAATTACACAGATGCTGTTTTTTTTTTAACTGCACCTGCAAAAAAAAAAAAAAAAAAAAAAAAGGAAAACCTGCACAGCTATGTTGTTTTCGGAGATTTCAGAGGCTCACAGCATGTGTCTCTCAGTGACGTGTTGAGAGTTGGGACCATGCTTCAAACTGAGCACAGCTGCTGCGATGAACAGCCGCCTTAATGAGATGCTTTCATTCCTTCGACAGATATTTTTGCAACAGTTGCAGACTTCACAGCGTAATTTTGTTTCCTCCTATGCAAGTGGGTGTATTAAGTTAAAGGGGGAGCATTTCATCCAGCCGAGCAAAAATGCCTTTCTATTGTTTTCTTCAATAAACACAAATATCAAATGTTATAAAAGCGCTTTATTTAATCTCAATTAATTGAAAACAAGAAAGCACTCAAAAATGTAATATTTGCCTCTAGTACACTCTTTCACTACTGCTCTTACAGCACATCTGTTCTTTTAATGTTCAAGTAATAGAAAATATAATAGTCTGCAGCCTGCTCGCAGCACTGCCTGAGACAAATAACTGCACATTACACATTAACAGAAGTAACATTCACTTGAATGCAAGCAGCTGAAATCTTCACACCATCTGATATCTTGTTGCATTGCTTGTTTCTTTCTTCTTTTTTTTGAGAGACAGAAAAGGATTTTCTTGTATTCACAATACAAAGGTCTGTTCTGGATCTGCTGTATGAAAATATGTCTGATTCTGAAAAGAATTTATTACAGCTTATAGAGTCATTACAACTCATAGTTTGCTGCTGTCCTACAATTAGAGTAACATGACACACAGGCTTCAGTCTATTAAAATGAGTCATAACAATTACAAACTCACCATGGTCCTCACAATGGCAACAGCTGCTGCAGTGCCAGACAGTACATCCAACAGAAACAACCTTGTTCAGAAAGTACAACTGAAAATACATGAGGAACATTCATAATTAGAGCTTGTAATCAACCCAAAAGGGCAAATGTCTGTGTTGGCATTTATTTAATCTGCAGTTTTATTAATTAGAGAAGGTTTGTCTCTTGTATAAAAGTGTCGTTTATCATGAGCAGTTATGTTTCCTGTCTTGTAACTATGTGTAAAAATATGCCTGGTGCTGCTGGTGATGACTGCTAACCACCAGAACATTTAACAAATTGGTTGCAAATCCAACTTTGTGCCTAATTTGTGAGTCTGTGAGAGCTGCAGCACTCACGAAGACCTTGGAGTGATAGAGGACAAGGAATTACAGAGGTGTTTGCTTTGGCCTTGCACTAAAGAGGCTCCAGGCAAACCAATCAGTGCCTGGACAAACCCCTGGATAGTTTGTCAATACTGTTCCTTCAGCTCAGTGCTACATGATGTACAGTATTTGCCTGTGACAGGCAAGCAGGAAATAAGAGGACATTCATTCCTTATGACGATCCTGGTGCTCTTAACAGTCCTGCTAACATTTAAGGTGTTTCTTGCTGGTCATGTCATTCCAGATCCGATGCATTTCCTCCGGGGAGATCTGGTGGACTGTGACAACTCGGCGGTACCGGCAAAGGCTGTATGCCATCTTCCAGTGGTTGAAGCCACTGTTTTGGAAAGGATGGATGCCTAGCTTACGGAGGCACACACCAACATACACGTCCTCCAGGTGCAGCAGCCTGGTGTGTAAGGAGGTCTTGTATATAAGCTCAGCTACGTCTGCTGAAAAGACGTACCCGGTACCAGAGCAGAAGGGCGGGTACTTGCTCTCTGGGTACAGATCCCTTGGCATGTACCACTTACTGCGCATGTCCCTGATTGGCCCGCCATTGATGACATAGCCAGTGAAATACCTCCTCCTGGGTTTAGTGGCTGGCTTCAGGAGGCTGTAGATGAGGTTCTCCATGTTGACAAAGATGTCACTGTCTGTCTTCAGGACATATTGAGCCTTAGAGCAGAAGGTAGCCACCCAGCGCATACCCATCAATGTCTTTAGTGTCAGGTTGTGGTAGGAGTCAATAAAATCTTCAACTACAATGTCATGAAAGATCTGGCTTTCTTGCTCCACCATCTGGTTGAGGACGGGGTCTGTGCTGCGGCCCAACAAAAATAATGTGACCACACGAACATCTGAAAATGTGCTCTCGTCACCCCATGTCTCCCTGATAGCCTGACGAGCATCAAACTCCTTGTGGGTGGTGCTGATCAAGATAACCAGGAAGGGGGGTTCCGCCTCGCATTTACTTGCCTCATTGATGAGGTAGCCAAAGTCATGAGGATTGAGTGAGCGTGTGCGGATGTTGCTAAAGGTGGCATTCTTGTGCACCTTGGGGACCTTACGGATGGGGACTGTCAGCTGGCCCACATAGGAGTTGGAGGGGCGGGACACACTCAGGTACCACAGAGCGCTGGCCCAGCAAACCACTGTCAACAAGTATAAGCAGGAGACCTTTGAAGGCATTGCTGGTCACTTGGCTGGCTTTACCAGTGGCAGCAGAAACACTGAGGCCACGCCTCCATGGGTTGTCCTAGATCTGGCGGCGCAGCTTGAGGCTGCCTCCGCAACACAGTTGACATTAATTATAGATAATGGAGTCCTCTATTGTCTACTGTTGGTGTTGTGATTGAAAAGGAGCACTGCTGAGACTTCTTATCATGACTTCGGATTCACTATGTCCCATTGCATCTCTCAGGAATGTGTTCAGCTCCTTTTGACAGCATCTAAAAAAAGATGAGAAAAACAGTCAGGGGCAACATAAATCAAAACCACATAATGAAATGTAGAAGTCAGATAAGCACACTGACTGGAGGTGTTACTTCTAACGCAGCATATTTTTTGTATTAAAAAAAAAAGGAATTTTTTGCACCATGGCGTAAGACACATTTAATAATATTTTTTATTCCTCATTCATTACAGCCCATCCTATCAGTCTGCTGGCCTGACTGTGTTGCATCCAGTTACCCTATCGTTCAATCAAAGCCTCTGATAAGAGTTCTGTGGTCTGAAGAAAGTGAATACCCCTAGAAACTCTCTCCATTGATAGGGCTTGTGCTGCCTCAGCTCCAGCCACTTTCTGTTTGCAAATGCTGTTTATCTCCCTCTTATCCCCCTTGGACCAGACACAGGCAGGCGAATCAGCCCCACTCTAGGCTGAGGAGGAGGAGGGAAGGGATGGTGAGGAAGGAAGAGTCAAATCAAGACAGAGAAGGTGAAAGTGAAATGTTCTCATGGGAAAAGATTAATATCCACATCCACTCATTCTCCATATCATTCTTAGTGAGCTGCTCCCACCATTTCTTGTCGTCTACCCCCCCCCACCATGCACCTCAATGTCAAACTGAACTTGCTATGTAGACTTAACACACTTTGCTGCGTAATGAGCTGGACTGTTAGCTGTAGAAAATTTCAGCAACGTTTAGAATCACAGCTTTAATTGGACACAGTGACAGATCATAAAGGGATAAATTTAAGCTCTAACTATGGAATATGATAAAACCTATTCATTATTATAGTCAAACTGGAGTGCCTCCTGTATTTAAATGGCATTTTGCATTTTTTGTTTGTTGTGTTTCTAAGGCAGTGATGGATGTCCAATTCAACAGATTTTTCCTATTTGAAAGCCAAATTTAATCAAATCCTTCCTTACAACTAGATGTTTATTTGCTACAGACATAATCTCTTTTGATGTGGCACCAGCTCTGTTTTTACTCTTCAACACATAGACAAGTGAAATAGTATTTATCATGCATAACTTGTGATAAATGAAAAAAATGGGACTGATCCTATCATAGATATTGCACATGCTGGAATGTGCAGAGATGCTTGTGGGCAGTTTTAAGATAGAGGGGCTGAGATAAAAGCGTCCCGTTCTTATATCAGGACTTAGATTTGCCATGTCTTGTGGGATGCAATGATTCTTTTCATCAGGACTTTTCTTTTATTCTTCCCTGGTTTCTATCTCTTTGCTCTTTCTCACTCCATCTCTCCTTCTCTCTGAAGCAGAGTCATCAATCTCACGGTCCAGTAGAATCCATCTCATCATGGCTGCTTTTCCACACCTCCTCCGTCTCATCCTCTCAATCACACTCTCCCTCTCTACTTCAGTGGTTGCTTGATTCATCTTTATATGTCTCACTACCTCCCTCTTCGTCTTTCTTTCCCTCGTTCGTGTCCTTCTGGTTTTTTATTGTTTTTGTCTGTGTGACTTCTCGTTTCAAGTTTCACCATACCTTGTTCATTCTTTATGTTTCTGTCCTTCTTTTGGGATTGGGTGTATTTCTATACTCTCCAATATCCTTTAACTTATTGACAGCTCTTGCTGCAATCAGTCTCCCTAAAGCCACTCAATCCCCACCTACTTTTCCATTGCCTTGCCTCGACAACACCACTAAATCATCATATTCATCTCTATCCCTCGACCTCACTGCTTTTCATCCTGTTTGCCCACAGCAAAGGGTAATTGGTTGTTTCATTAACCTACAAAATACTGTGCAGCCATTTTTCTCCAGGCCTGAGAAACTGATCTCCTTCTTTGGTGATGCACCTCATGACATCCTGAAGAGGAGGTTCAACTATTAGTACAAACCTGCTTGTCAATAGACGGCACCTGTGTAATGTGAAGAAGAAGATAGGAATCACATAAAATAATTTTACAAAAAACATGAATATACAAGCTGTACATGATAAAGCCCATGAGTGCTGTATATAATCTGCATTCAAGTGTAGTTTAAAAATGTGTTCAATCACTTAGGGCAAGTGAGCAATCACTTGATATGATGTGTTTCCTATTTGGGGCCGCAGAAATCTGTACATGAGAGCTCTCCATTTACCATAATAGACTCTCGTTATAAATGACACCTGCGCAGTAGAACTCCATCTAATAGAAGAGATAGGAAAGCCTCAGGGCACAAAAAATTCCAACCAAGCACCAGCCGCAGGATAAATGTCACACCCTGAAAACAACCAAGACCTTCCTTAGAAATACACATCAGTAGGTAATACTACTGAGATACATTCCAATGGCTGGATCGTTCGCTGTGGATAACACTACAGACCTGAACGCAGCGGACTGGGGTTTCAATCCTGGCAATAAGAACAAAGCCATTTAATCTGTTGTTTTTAATGTTATGTGAACTACCTGCACTACTTTCATCCCCGGTCTAAATGCATTGCCCATACTATCAGTGGAAAACAAATTGGTCATGCCTGATTTTGACAATGGATTCATAAAAAAAACCTTTGAAGGATAGAGAGGTGAAATTTACACATGAAAAATAAATGACTGAAAACATATACTGTGTATTTTTATTTTTATTTAAATTAATGATGATGAAAATTGATGATGATTTCTTTTGGCTTTTCCCTTCTGGGGTCACCACAACACATCACCTTCACAAGTTGATTTGGATCCTCCCTGGAAGAACCATGACTATGTTTTGGAAAATTTACTGCCTGAATATTTCAATTAAATAATTATAATAATCTATCTATCTATCTATCTATCTATCTATCTATCTATCTATCTATCTATCTATCTATCTATCTATCTATC
>JAPSES010000124.1:2653150-2667747 GCA_029822895.1 Maxillicosta whitleyi | reverse complement strand
AGTAAAGTACAGATACATGCATATGCTACTTAAGTACAGTAACGAATTACATGTACTTCGTTACTGTCCACCACTGCAACAGGGTGGTGGTCCCTGATTGTTGGAGCTGGGAGGGTGGCGTGCAAAGTGAAAGTGCAGTCGCTTTCCTATTCCTATAACTTTCCAGGTCCACACCACTGCTGTATGGGTCCAAGAATAAGACAACAACTAGGATTTTAACCCTTTTAAAATGAGTCATCTTAGATGTGCCTTGCTCCTGCCTCTTCACCAGCTGCAATGAACCAGCCCCTCATAACCTCACCAGGATACAAACCCCAACCCCCTGCACCTTTTAGGCAATATTTATTACAGTTTTTATTGTTTTACTGTCACTATTTTCAAATATAACACATTGGTATGTATAGCCAGCGAGCTTTTCAGTGAAAGTATTTTGTGTTTATGGATATATGGTATAGTGGGGGCCCCAACTTGTCTTGCTTAGAATCCCAACATGAACAGGGCCAGGCCTGACCTGTGCAATGAACTTGTAATGCAACTTCTGTAAAACAGTCCTTGCAGCGTAGTTAGTGTTACTTGTAACTTGTCACTTGTAATTGCTTATTGTAACTGTAATTTGTGGGTAACAGAAACATTGCATATAGC
This sequence comes from Maxillicosta whitleyi, assembly GCA_029822895.1. NCBI lineage: Eukaryota > Metazoa > Chordata > Actinopteri > Perciformes > Neosebastidae > Maxillicosta > Maxillicosta whitleyi. Next base: position 2,667,105 of record JAPSES010000124.1, on the reverse strand, counting down.
ATTAAGTACCCATATATTGCCAGAACATGGATGATCCAAGCCATTTTTTTTCTGATCCTTCTGCTTAGTTGAAACTTCCATATTCAATTTGCACTGTACTGCTGCAACCACCAGACCCTAATAATCAGGATTCCTTCAGGTTTACTATTATATGAACCATGAATAAAGACTGGTCTCATTATAAAAGGGCACTAAAACATGTCAGCAGAAAAACGGCATGGAAAAAAGAAATTGTTCTTGGCAGTAAGAGTAAAAGTAGACATTAAAGAGAAAAAGGTGAGAAAAAATAATTAACTTGTTATAATTACAGTTATTATTAACACTCATTCAGCAGGATTAGAGATAATGATCTGCTACTCTAAACTGGTTGTCATGACAGTGTAGTGACAGGCCATAGGCAGAGAAAGAGAGAGGAATTTCTTGGGAGGACGAATGCAGACTGTGTGCTGTACTAACATTAAATGCTGAAGTGTTTTGTATGTAACAACACCCCCACCCCCTTTGTGGGTAGTCAATTTAGAAGCCTCATACAGAGCTCTATTGCACTGTTGGCTGCTCCATTACGCTTCACTCTGATCCAAGACTTCACATTAAGACTATCTCTATGTGAAACAGAAGATGGCTTTTAAAATAACCTTCATATAGTGCTGCAATCTTTTAACCTTGACTTGAATTTTGACAAGATGTATTTTGAGAAATGAAGTGAAAGTAAAATTTGGTCATTAAATGTTTTTTTTTTTTTTAGCACCAAAGTATAATTGCATAAGGCATACAAAAATGGACCAAAGTATTGGGACACATTGAATTTAGGTGTTTTTTTTCTCTAACAAATACAAAACAATAATGACAAATGTCATAATATAGTTTCATATTGTGATAAGTATCACATTGATTATTAATATTAATGTTTTTATCTCAAATCAGCATGAACAGGAAATCTAACAGTTGTAGCCATGGTGTGTCCCAAAATATTTGTCATAATATTTGTCAATATATTGTTATTTAGAGGTAGAACATTTAATATCATAATCATGGATTAAAAAACAAAATCAATGTCAAGAGAAATTAAGTTAAAACCATCTCTGAAGCATTTTGGAACCAAATCTAACACATTATACGAAACTAACCAATGCAATGCAATGATATTTTTTCACAGTATAAAACTATATTATGACAATTGTTATTATTGTTTTTTTAGCCCAAACCCCTGTTACAAAAGAAACATCTGAATTCAGCATGTCCCGATATTTTTCACCATTTTTTTAGCCTTATATTATAAGGCTAACAATTTGTTTAAGACTCACTATATGTCTGCAGTGGATTTTAGTTTCAAGCAATGGTAAACATAGCCAAATCAAACAAACATATAAAAAGTTTATATGTACACAGCAAAAGTACAAACCTAAATTCATAAGGGGTAATAAAAATGTCCAAAATGTAAAATGGCAAATATGCATGTAAAAATCTCCATGGGTTTGAAGTGAGGCAAATGTTTGTTTTTTTTTCCCCCACTTTCAGCCTGACTGTAAATACAAAAGTAGCAACTGAATACGCTATTTTGCACTTTCGTAAAATTACCATGAATTTAGATAATTTCAAAAAGACAGACTTATGGTCTAGTTTGTAGGATTTAGCACCATTGAGCTTTGACAATGTAGATTGCAATCAAATGAATAGTCCTTGCCTCATTGTCCCCTTCCCAGGAGTCTGTCCATCCTGGGCTACTGTACAAACACAGGGTAACACAATAGAGTCAGAAAGAGCAGAAGATCCAGCAGAAAATGACCTGTTCCTGTTGAGTTATGAATGATTTCATCTTTGATATAATCTGATTTGCATAAATCAACCACTTCTATAAATACTTTTACTTTAATTGAAGACCACAATCACACATTTCAGATTTTCCATATTTGTTACGGGATGCATTACTGCATAAGACCAATTAAATTAATAAGCAAAGAGCAACCAGTAAATGGTCTGCTCTTATATAGTGCTATATCTACACTTTGGCACTCAAAGCGCTTTACAAAGCCTCACATTCACACACTAGTAGACAGATACTATCCTAATGTACTTTGCAAGGCACTGCCATGCCAGACCCTACTGGGAATAATTTAGGATTCAGGACACTTCGACATGTGGACAGTGGGAGCCAGGATTTGAACCTCCAACCCTTTGGTCATTGGACAACCTGCTCTACCAACTGAGCCACAGCCGCCCAAAATATGGAGCATGAATGTCCACAGAGGGGGCTGACTCCAAAAGTGAGTCAATCCCCAAAGATCCTTATATTTCAATGGTCAACTTTTACAACAGAGAATTGCGCAAACAATTTTTGGTCTATGTAGTTGAGCGACCCTTCTGTGACAACTGTATGGGGGATTAAATTATGGTTATACAATGTATTTATGTAGATAACCTAAATCCAAAACATTACGCATGATTAAGATGAATGAAGTCCAGCTGCAGTTAGCTTTTTTTTTTTCTTTTTTTTTTTTGCTGAGACAAAGGATTGTGAAATGTGACTGTATCTCATTTCCCAGGTGGTAACCTTGCATCCTAATCTCTTGATCACAGACCGGCCACCATGTAGCCTACTACTCTATACTGGAGAATAATGGGCTGAACAGAACTAACATTTATTTCTTGTGATGCTTGGAGCAGGTTTATCATGTGTTTTACTTCTGAATGTGTCCATATCTCACTGAAGGCCACTGGGAAGTCTAGCAAGTAACACACAAGAAAATAAAAAATGGTTCTGATTGGCTGCAGGGTGCAGATCTGATTCTTTAGTCCTCTAATGAGAGCACAGGCTCAGGTCATTTGTTTATATTTAATAAGTTTAATAATTTGCAATAATGTCCATACTCAATCTGTCAATAATATGTTGATTCGAGGGAGAGTTGAATGACGCTACGTCAAAAAAACAGGTTTCTATTATGTCAATGGTTTAAGCAGGCTCCATGTTTTGAGGTGCCACATGAGCTTTATTGTTTCTTTCTTTTTCCCATCCAAAAAATCTGTAATTTATAATAACAGCAGTAACCTACTCCTGTTTAGGTTTTTGAAACTTTGTTTTCGCAGTGTGTGATGTAGGCATAGTTTTCAATATTTTGAAGGCTTTGTACTTTATCATGTTTTAAAATCCTGGATAAACTTTAGAATATTCAAAATTCTGACTGTCTTTAGTTGTTATCATCTTCTTGTTAATGACTACTTGTACTTTTGCTTTCATTACTTGAGGACATTTACTGTAATTGTAGATTACTTGATAAAGTTAAGTACAGTACATTTATACTAGATATATAAAATCTAAAATTTGAGTAGCATTTCAGTTGGTGACGTAAACTTTTACCAGAGTAATTTTTATGGTGAGGTTCCTGTACTTCTACTCTACTGTGACTTTTCAGTCCTTTATACAAGACTAGACATGAGGTTTTGGACACAGAGATGTTCTTGCTGAAACTAATTTGCTCAAACACCTCTTCTTCATTTAATTTTAAGTGGTTTGGTGCTCCAGGTAAGTCAGCCATGGAACTCACACTGCTTCTTTAAAATGTAAAATTGTTGAAAGAGAAAACAAGTTGCCTTGACTAATAGGTTGTAATTTAGGAAAAGTACCAAAAATGCAATATTCTGCAACACCTGAAAAAACTCTATAAACCTATAATCCAATAAAACGCCATGTCACCAGTTAATACAGCATGTTTTCAGATATCAGAATGCCCTGTTATTATACAATTCATACAGTATATTTTAGTACTATATGCTTGTTCTGCTTGGGTCATCTCAGATCTTTACAAACATTTGTCTTTTTTATGTATTATTTTACAATGAACTGATACCTATAGGCCAGAGCACAAAGCTCAGAGGCTTCAGAGATGTGGGAGTCTGGGTCTGGTTTTATGTTGCAGTGGATAATTGATTGCAGTCATTAGTGCAGTGCAGAGTGACCTTGCTCAGGGGGGCGATGACTATGTGAGTGTGAGTGTGTGAGTCAGCGAACAAGCGAGTGAGTCAGAGAGAAAAACAAAAGGCAGCACAGATGTGGTTCTGCGAGGTGGTTTAATAGACTGTAATGTCTCTGTCTTCTGCGCGCTGATGTTTCATGTGTGCTGGAGACGGGTTGTGTTTCAAGGGCACACACATCTGAAGGTAAATAAATCATATTCAGGGCTCAGAGATGACATCTTACATTCACGCTGCCTGGTTCAATATTACAGATTTTAATAACTGGTTGAGAAAAAACAGGAACCAGCCTCCATCACTTGCTATTTTCAGGACTGCTGCTTTAGGAGAAGCTGTCAAAACATTTTGCGCAAAGAAGTTCTTTACATGAATGGATAGGATTGGATGGCATTTGGAACCTGCAAACACCTAATAAAAAACAGTGGAGTCTAAATATAATTGCTTATTACACATAGGGAAACAATATTTGTACAGCAGAGGAAATTATATTTAACAGACATACCTGCCCCTGTGACCTCAGTGTATACTGTCTTAAAAAGCACCTAGTTATGTTTTATATCAGTTAGGTCAGGTCCCAGCTGATGGTCAATAGTGCTTCATGCTTATTACTTTACATACATTTTTTGAAGCACCTTGTAAACTGGTTTCTAAAGGCCCTATTGAAATAAAATGCATTCATATATTTAGACCTGCATATTTTTTTAACACTGAAATTTAAGACTTTCCTCGGTATAAAAGAATGAACAGCAAGCAATTGAATTCATGCAGTCATAAAAAAAAAAGAGGTCAAAATGCCTTGATTACACGTTGTGGCATGTTACTTCTTCTGAACCACAGAGCAGCTAACACCGTCTTTATATGATCAATAATTACAATTACACTCCACTTTTTTCTCTTTAGAAATCATATGCCTCAGAGGCTAAATGTGTAAAATGTTCCATAGTTTAATAACATTAATTGGAAAACAAATGACAAATGTGCTGATTTGTTTATGTTTTCAAGGTGTATGGTAAAGTATTATTACACACATTGGTTTTGTTGGAAATAGATTAGTTAATATGAAGAGATCCATTTCTGATTTAAAGTGTACTGGGAAGATTTGTGTAACATTTAGTCATAGAATGTTGCTTCCTAACGTCAGTTTGACATGGAAAAGATGAAAGCAAAGTGGTGAAACAATTTGTCACAATCTCTTGCTCACGTATCACATATCCAGGCCAAAACTCCATCTATGATATGAACAAAGAACACAGCTCGACTATCCAGTGATGTGTTTGGATGACGCGTGAATAGATTTTCAAGAGCTTCTCCTCTCAAACCAATTAAAATTTCTAAAACTGCATTGTATTTTAGTTCACTTATTTCTGATTACATTTTTCATACATTTATTAACTCTGACAGGAAGGTTAAGTGATTTGTATCATTTAATCCATAAAGACCCAGTACTACTTTTGTGGCAGTTCCCAAATAGAATTTATCTCCTATTTCATGATAAGTGATTATTCACCATTTATTCCCTATATTTAATTTACTGATTATGTAGATGTTTATAAAAGCTCAAAGCAGAGAAAAATTAGGAGAAAGTGACTTTTTCAACAAAATATATCATTAATGGATGATAAAAACAAGAGTCAAAAATCACTGTCATTTAGCAATCGTCATTGAATCCTACAAGGTTCGTGGAAAGCTGCTTTCCCTGAAACACTGATAGCTATAATATATTATAATTATAAATATTATAATATAATATTAGATCACTGATCTGAAATATTTAATACAGAAAAGGTTAATTGTTGAATTTTGACATGAAGATTTTAATGCAATTTTCATAAAGATTTAATTAAATGGACCACTTATATAGCGCTCCCATTCTCTCTCTCTCTCTCTCTCTCTCTCTCTCTCTCTCTCTCACACACACACACACACACACACACACATACACACACACACACACACACACACACACACCAGTAGATGGCTACTATGCTAATGTCCAATTCAAGGCACTACCAACTCCCTACTGGGAGCAATTTAGGGTTCAGTGTCTTTCTCAAGGACACTTCATGTGGGAGCCAGGATTTGAACTGCCAACCCTTTGGTCATTGAACAACCCACTCTACCAACCGCCCCATTTAGTGTTGTTTTATCATGTGTTGAGTTTATTTTTATTTCTTTCATAATAGTGAGACGTTGGTGGTTCAGAATGATTCATGACATTTCCACAAAGTACAAGTAGTCATATGCAGTCACTGTGGCCATTGTTAGAAAGTTTACCTTCTGTGAGAGATAGCTGAGACAAATTCCAAGGAATCAGTGTGCTTTGCTTTAGTAGTGTCATAAAATCCCATTTCCTGTCTTATTTTATCATGTGTTGAGTTTATTTTATCTATTCCATAATAGTGAGACTTTTGAGGTTCAGAATGATGTTGAACTGACACTGACATATTTACTGAGTTTATTTTTTGATACTGAAAAAAAAAAATAATAATAAAAAATTCTATTGACTTAGTACTTATATTTAGTACTTGAAAACTCTGATGTGTGATAATCCCTTTAGGCATTGCTAACCTTTAAACCTAATTTGTAAATGCTTTAGAGGGCATAGATAGTGCACACTTCAGATGAGCTCATACCATGTACTTAATTAATGAGTAGTAAGTGCTTTATAACTACCTAAAATAACAAATTCCTGTATTAATAACTGTTTATAGGACATCTATTGGAAAAGGAATTTGTGAGATGGCATAAAATACCTACTAACAAATTCACTAACCATTAGTTCATGTCTGAATAGTGTATGAGTAAACAAATGCACGTCATAACTGGTTTGTAAGTGCTGAAATACTACATTTTAAAATGCTTAATCCAGAATTTATGAAAATACAGTAATTAAGCATATTGTAGATGAGCTTATTAACGAAAAGTAAAAGATTGAAAAATGTCTGTTATATCTACTAAATATACTAATGAGTCATAAATATGCTTTAGAAATTATGGATTCAGTATTTGTTAATGCTAAACTAATGTGCTTATGAAATATTACAAAATCATATATAACTGTGCTTATAAACCACCTACTGATAAATATTCCTGTCACAAATATGTTTTTTTAATGAATGAATTTTTAATGAATTCAGTATTTGTGAATGCTTAACTAATGCTTGATTAGCATGTACTTATTATGAATCTAGGTTTGTTAATCCCTTTTTTTTTCTCCAATCTGTCAATTACTGCTGTTTTCTGATAAAGCATATTACATTATGCTGTGTATGATCATTTGAATAATTCTTATAATGGATAAATCAGATAATGGTCAGATTTTTAGTGTGCATGTAAATGGGCTCAGTGTTAAGAGAGAAGTTGTTTTGGTGGTGCATGTGCGTGAGGGCCCACTTCCTGTTACTGAAATGATTAAATCTTGACATTAGAACAGTACATTAAAAGATATGTGGCTTTTTCAAACCTCACCATATTTAGGGGATAATGATAAAAGGATAAAAATATGTAATATCATTAGCCTCATAGTATAATGGAATGAGTCATATGCTATAAGGGCAAAAGTACTGGTACTATTTCTAACAGGGTTACAAAGCAATAATGATAAATGTCAAAATACAGTTTCATATTGTAATAAATATCATATTATTTATTAATATTGATATTTATATCAGCATGACCATGACATCTTACAGCTGTAGCCATAACATATCCCAATATTTCTGTCCATATAGTTTATAAACATTAATATTTTCTTCAAGTTTAATAGGTGATTTGAGACATGAATATGATTAGTAGTGGTAGTAAATTATTATTTAGAGTCAGAGAAAAATATTTTAGAAGATAGAACATAGAGATAGAACCTCTAAAATCAGTCATAGATTTAAAAAAAAAAAAAAAAGAAGAAAGAAATCAATGTTGAGAGAAATTAAGTAAAAACCATCTCTGGTGTATTTTTGGAGCAAAGATAACAATTTAAAGCAAACAAATCAATGCAATGCATTGATATTTATCTAACTATAAAACTATATCATGACATTTGTCACTATTGTTTTGTAGCCCAGACCTGTTAGAAAAGAAACACCTAAATTTAATGTGTCCCAATACTTTTGTCCATATAATGTATGACTTTAATTAATTAATTAATTTGGCAATTATGCTATGAAGCTAATAATATGATACAATGTAGCCTAAATATGATGGAAATATTAACCTTTATTCCAGTTAATAAGTATCATATGTTGAGTTTGGAGTATCTATAAAGTCTCAACATGCTATGGAATATAATATATAAATCAAATATTTTGGGGATTTAGCTGGCAAATTATTCCCATCCTTCTTCTGCTTGAAGCTCAAACTCCCAAAAAAAACACTATGAATTGCTGTTAAATGGATTCAATGATAAAAACTTAATTGCATTGTGAGTGTAAAACCACACTTTTCCGGATCTTAATCGAACTTGTTAAAGTCTCAGGTGGGTTATTGGTTCTGGCAGTGGTCCACACACTGAAAGGTTTTGTCAGTGATTTTCTGATACCACTTGTGACCACAGATTTTATAGTCTTAAATTGTTCTTAAAGCACATATGCAATAAGTGTTTCCTTTGGGATTAATAAAGTTACATCACATTGCATCATATTGTGTCTTTATGATTCTGTGAAATATAACAGTAGAAACGCTCTCTTTTCTCAAAGGCCAAAGAGCTGCATATGAATAGAATGATAATGGAGGCTGGGGCCATGAATAATATTCTCTATAGTGGTGAATTCTTCTACATTTTAAAAATGTTTCAGGAGCTGAGGTGACCTTTTCCACATGGTTTCAAACCTCCTTAATTAGAAATGTAAATGCAATAACATTCCTAAACCAGTGGAATCTCTGCTGACATTGTGCACATACTTTTTTAAAGCCCATAACTCAACACCTTATCGCACGCTCCTTCTGTTGAATATGAGATAAGCTCAACAGGAGGTTTATGACTGTCCGTGACAAAAAGAAAAGAAAAACAAACTGTCTTCTGTTGAATGTTTGATCCTCTTTTCCCTCCAATCTCCTGCCAAGTCTAAAACCCATTATGCTAGGCTCTAAACATTCAAAAGAGGAATTAATGTGTGAGGATTTTAACAGCCATGGTCAAATTGGTTACCATCCCACCTAATATGAGACAGAAGCACAATTAAAATGTCAGGGATGGGAGATTCCCAGTGTGGCAGTAGCTTTGCTTTTGTTTCCTGGATAATAAAAGATTCAATGATGGTTGTTTTGAAGCCCAGCTAGTTGTATAGTCCATATTACAGGCCACAGGCTGGACACTCTGGGTTTAGCGCAAAGCTTCTGAATGCAAAGCAGCTTAGGAGTGACAGAGGAAATGGGATATCAATAGCGGCCAACAGATTTGGCTGCTGTACAGAAGCCTGATGCTCCATCCCCACTTCAGTGCTGACGAGCCCAAACTGTGCTGGGCCATATCAGTCTGTAGCCAATACTTGCAGAAAATTCTTTGCATTTGTTTTAACTCACTCAGAGAAACGGAGGCCTCAAAGGACATTATAATGAGAGCTGAAAGTTTAGTTTGGTGAACTTGAAAATGTATCTCCCATCTGGTGTTGGATGCAGATTAAGCAGCTCCAGTTAAATGTGAATACTACAGAACAGGGGCGTCAAACTCATTTAAGGTCAGGGGCCATATTCAGACCAATAGGTTCTGAAGTGGGCCACATTGCTACTTATAAGGTCATAGTCGTTCTCGAACAGGGGTCACCAACCCTGGTCCTCGAGAGCTAGTATCCTGCACGTTTTAGATGTTTCCCTCTTCCAGCACACCTCACATTTGTTACCAGGCTTCTGTAGGGTTTGGTGATAGGTTAATCGTTTGAATCAGGTGTGTTGGAAGACGGATCCATCTAAAACATGCAAGATAGTAGCCCTTGAGGACCAAGGTTGGTGACCCTTGTTCTAGAAAGACACAAAATATTTAGTAACAGGCATAATATTGTTATAATTGCACTTACTTCCCTGAAGACATTTCCGATTATTCATATTTGTTTAGGTTATTTACATTGTTTTCAGTATAGTTTTTTCCATGTCATTCAACTTTTTTCTGTTTTACATCAGAAAACAAAGACAAATGCTGTATTTGTCATTATTTACTGTATAGATTATGCAATTATTTTACTGGTCGGACCCACTTGAGATCATAATGGTCTGGACGAGGTTTTGGCTCATGGTGTGTGTTTGACACCTGTGCTACAGTGGGTGAGTGTGCAGAAATACAGCAGTGTTTTATTAGACACATCCACTCAAAACTCACTAACTGGCATGTACAGGTGCAGTTAGTGTGCACTATAGTGTCACCTATACTTCAATGAGAAACAGTGCTGGATGTTGCGTGAGCTTCAGCAGACTCCCCACACCGGCCAGACCTGTGCTCTGAATGCTAAGCTCCCTCATAAATTGGAAATGACAGCATGATTCATGCAGGTAATACATTTCACTGTCTGACCGGGTGACATTGCTGTTATACAATATTCAAGCTCGGTGCTGCATTGGGGTAAATGGGGACGATGCACTGAGAGGACACTGGAATTATGATAATGCCACTGACGCATAGTTAGCACCCAAAATTAAACATTATGTGACACCAGCTGCTGAGAACAAAGGCGTAAAAAACACAGAAATAAGTCATGGTTTGTAGTGCTTAAGGTAAAACAGCTGCTTAGAATTGATTTGGTGGAAAAAGGACGTAATAACCTTCACGTATCTGGCTGCAGAAGTCAGACTTTTATAGTATTGATGAAATGTATCAGCTGTAGTCACCAGGTGCCCGGGGCCATGCAGTGTTCGCTTTTTAAAACTTTTACATTATCCAGGGCACAGTTTTGCTGATGCTGAGCATGCACTCAGCACTTCAGCAGCGGCCTGTCTCACAATCATGAACACACACCTGAGTGCTGCTTGGTCGCTCAGTCGAAGAGCCGTTTTCTACTTTTGGCCACACAAGCATCTGCAGTGGAGCTACACAGGTTTAAACGGCTGTGATAAATGATTGAATTTACTAAGGTAAGTTAATTAATATTAACCTTTTACCACCTTCAGCTCCTCTTGTACATCATTGGAACTGAGCAGAAATACAACTGACAGAAGTGTCGACAGACATCAGTTCTCTTTTTATTCATTACAAAATGGGCCACGTGGCAGTTTTGAAAGGAAAATAGCAGAGCATGAAAAACACTCGTAATGTTTTGCAATGTTCATTACAGTCACCTCCTCTTGGGGCTTGTGTTTATGGCTGGTCATTTTCCACATGCAATAAAGCTTTTCCTTCTGCCCCACAGGACTTGATCAACACAAATCATCTAGAACCCCCATAAAATAGCTTTAAAATGATATTAAGTTAAGAGCTGAATAAGCAGATTTGTAAGCAGGATGCTCTTGCAAACCTTATTTTTATAGCTACAATATACTACAACATGGAGCACATTCATTTCTCCCAATCAAGCATGAGACATGGATTGCATTTCATCTTTCAACCTTAAAAACAGAGGATTAGACACATTGCTCTAGCTTCACAAATCATTGACAAATTCTTACAACAATGATCCTGAATAAATTTGATGTGTGTAGGTGTAGTATCTTGTTGAAATGATAATACTAAATCATTAACCCTTTAATCCCTGATGTACTGTATCTGTGGAGAGTGTTCTGAATGTTTGATGTAACTTAAGGTAAATATTCATAAAATTTCAACTGTTTGCTTAAACGGAAACATTTCAAAATGGACTGAGAGAATGGACCTTGCACTCATAGACATCTGAGCATGCTCTGTGCACCCCCGCTATCTGTGTAATGGAGGGCAGAACAGAAAAAATAGCTTTGAGCTTTTCTTTGTTTGTTTTTTTTGTGTGTTTTTACTGTTCTTTGCAGTGTTGTTATAATTTTCATTTCTTTTTTTTCATTTGCATTTTTGTTACATTTTCAAGGGTTTGACCAAGTAACTGGTTTTTGGAGTTCAATTAGGTGCCAAAAAGCAGCTATATATATATATATATATATATAAAGAGCGGCAAAACAAAAACTACTGGGTCAAAATTCAAACACTAGCTTTTGTTGAGTGTGTTACAGTTCATGTTCAAATCCCTAAATCTGTTATTAATGTACATTATGAGTGCCTTATTTAGTAAAAACCTGTAATGTATTTGTCTTTTTCTGTTATTCCACTGTGTTTTGACACCAAAAACACACAGTAAAACAAAACCACGGTAGAAAAACACACTCATATTTCACTGAAATAATGTCTAAGGGATTAAAAGGTTAATTTAAGCTATATTTACATGGAGGGGGGAAAGAGAAAAGAAAAACAAGTCAACACAATCACATATATGTATAAAAAGTCTTTACAATTTTACACATCCAATGAATGACAACAACCCTCGGAGCTTTCACAACTTTCACAACCAGATGAACTATCTGTATCTTCAGGTATATAAAGTGTGATAAATCCTCAGAGCATAACACCCAATAAAATCTCACCATTCAAGGGAGTTTTTAAATTAGTTTTACCTACGGCAGATATTCTCAAAAGTCTTCAGCTTCAGTCTCGAAAGAGAGATTTTTTTTGTTTCCATTGGACCCAAAGGTACAATAACACATATTAAATTGCTATGAAGTTTTTAACATCCATTAAAACTGGATTTTGCTACCTATTGAGCAGTTGTGTCAATCAAAATATGATCATATCATTCTGTTTTTCAAATGATGTTTTTTTGTTTTTTTGGATCTAGCTTTATCATGTTTTTGTAACCATGTAGATGGTTTTATAGATAACAGTGTCTGTAATGGGGATATATAAATGATTTTGATAACTACTGATGTTTGGTACTGTTTTTGTTGCCCCCATGGATGTGTGTCACTATTGGAAACTTTTGTGGTCACATGATTGGCTGTCATTGGCTGTTGTCATTGTGTAGTTGATACTATTAGTGTTGTGTTTGTAGCCTGATGATGACTGTTTGGAATTTTAATATGTTGACTATATGATTTTTTTTCAATTTCCTTCTACAGTATGTATTGCATTTTACTCTCTCTTTTTTATTCTACAGCCAATTGTTAAATATTTATAGAAATTAAACAGACATGATTTCTTCAACAGATTTGGGCAAAAACTGGTGATTGTGGCACGTTTTTCTAAATTATTAACATCTGACTTTCAACCACAACTGATTTAACTGGTGAATGTGTTGTAGAAGATGACGGTGTTTCGGTAATGGTAATTATGGAGCCTCTGAACATTCAAATGGGTCATATCTGATCACCATGAAATGATGACAAACTGGATTTTAACACCAAATATTGGTAGGATTAGTGGGTAAGAAGTTTTTTAGATCAGTAGACAGTTTTGGTTTGGTTCTGGCAATACAGGATATGTTCAGATGCACATTGTATCAGATATCAGATAAAAAAACTGATATCCGCTTGTGTGATTTGGGGTAATAAATCGTATAGCACTGCCTCATAAACATTTTATATTCCGTCATATCAGATAACTGAGAAAACTTGTGTCTGTTTTGTGGTCTCAACAGAAACAGAGGAAGCTTTGCATGAAAGCTGAAAAACAAACCAAGAAAACAATCAATTCGGCTACACTTTGCAGCGGAAGTACACCAACCTCTCTGAGTCTTCAATGCTCTGCTATCATTTCAACTTTTCCAGCCCTCCTTGCACCTTCCTTCATTTTCACTGCCTTTCACTGGAATGTGAACCTTAAAAGTGTTGACAAGTATCTTCAGGTCTGCAAGACCCAGCGGGAGCCCTAAGCCTCTGTTGTAAAATTCACTGCTATTGATCTGATGCTGGAGGCTCTCTCAGGGTGTTTATGTGTAATTTTATTATTTTATTTATTTATTTTTTGTTATGTTTGTGAGCAGGCTTCCATAATATTGTGTGAACACAATATCCTGGAAACTTCAGAATAACATACATATGCATATATA
>JAPSES010000124.1:2634544-2653050 GCA_029822895.1 Maxillicosta whitleyi | reverse complement strand
GACGGCGCAATTCACAGCGCAAAGGGCTTGTCTTGCTCATTTTGTATGGGAACTATTTTTCGGTGTGGAGAAACACAACCGACGCACACCAAGGACCGTCAGTCAGTCAGCAACACAACTGGCGATTCGGGAAACCACCGTTATCTGCGTGGCTATTATTAACCCTAGTTTTGACCATTTTTGCTCAATAAAAAAACCCTATAAATAACGAAGCAGTCACAATCTGACACACAAAGACACAGTCACAAAAAGACGTGTCTAGTTTGATCGTCGGCAAACTCTGCTATGCTGTGTTGCTGAAGACGTTGACCATTTGCATGTTATAAGTCATCAAAATATGGCACATTATGAGTAAAGGCATTTTTTTCCAAACAAATTATTATTTTATTATTATTTCCAAACAGATATGAAAAATTCAAAAATAAATAATTCTCAAAACTGAGCAAAATTTTTAGACATTGTCCTGAGGAAGCTGTAATTTGTCAGAGAAAATGTTTGAAGAAACTGCTAACAAAGACAATGATGCAGATGAACATAAAAAATGGTCTATCAGTCGGTTAACTAATAACCAAATGCTCTACTTGCAACCGATTATGGAAGGTTAGCTTCTTCATCTATTGCGGAATTGATTTCGATGATTTAGAAATACCTCAAACATAATATTTATAAAGTCATGGCCCATGGCACCCTGTTGTATTTTTGTATCCAAAGCATATAGGGTTCACATCAGGATACATGTCACCTAACTTTATAGAGCTGGACTTTATGCCATGCTCAAATAGATGATGAATGGACCCTATTCAGAATTTAATCCTCATCCAGTTGGAATTTTGGGTCCTCTTCCTACAAGCTTTTAATTATAGATAAGAAGGAGCAATCAAGACCAGAGACTACCTGATATAGCTGACTAACCACGCCCTTTCCAAGTTGATTTATAGCCTCTATGCTATCCTACTGCTGCAAACTTTGTCACTGCACTGCTATGACAACTGGCTTCCTCCACATTGTCACTTAAACGTCAAAATGGGAACATTTCTGTCATGAGCGTGATGTGCTTCTAACAGGCTGGAGGCTCAAACTACTTTTTTCAGCGGGGGGACAGTCCTAACATCAGACTACAAGTATTGAAAAATAGGAGAGTATCTGCAGTGATTCTACTATATTATATAATTCTGGTTGCAAACATGGTACTAATCTACTAACCTTTTTTATTTAGGCTGGATAACCTGTCAAAAATAACATAAAGCAATCTTCTGAGGTAGAATCACACCCTATTGTAATGTGCAGCTTTGATTATAACACGTTTTCAGCAGTGGTATGTCAGGTTTTTAGAGAAATATATATTTTATTATTTCACTACAAACTCAAACCAATATTGTTGCAATATTTAAACCATAGGAACTGGAAATAAATTTGCTCACTGAAGAAATAAACAATATTTACACAACTCAATGCAATACATCTGTTACAGTTTTACAAAGGCCTGCCACAGTCTAATTTATCATGTTCATTCACTTGAATGATCTTAGCATGTTTAGCACTGTTTCCTCATACTGTTTCTAGCCAGTGTGTTACTGAGTTTCGGAAATTATTTAGTTTATGTAGTTAATATTTAATTAGTAGGTGCTTGTATAAATGTATCAATGCATTTGGAAGTTTTGCACTGGAAATGTTTAGGAAAACAGCAAAACTCAAAACCATTTATACATTATACAAAAATGCTTTATTTATTTTTTAATATTTTTGTTACTAGCTTTATATGTTAAAGGTTTATGTTAAATTGTGATCTGAAATTCTGATTCTTAAAATTTAGTGCACATCACTGATCAGCTGTTTGCTGAGTTTTCTCACATACTCCAGTGTGTGTGAAAACATAGTTCAGCAAAGTCATGTGGATCGATGAGGAGACTGAATTAATCCTCTCCATAATCCACAAAAGATGATAGAAAAAACAACACAATACTTAGTGCTACTGTGTTTATTAGAGCCATGTGTAATGAAGCCTGGAGCAGCACCAGTTGGTTACACAATGCTGACCGATGATTTGTTCTGAAGCAATTTAGAGAAAAAAAAAAATTGTTTATGCAAATTTTCAAAAGTTGCTCTAAATCTACTTGATCTACATGTTATGGGAATGCATTTAGTGCCAAAAAACGTACTGCTACTACCACCACTACTACTACTACTAGTGGATATTTTTGTTTTTGACCGTGCAGTCATGTGTCCAGTAAAGACTGGCTTGCTGGCAGCCCTCAGGTTCATCCTCCACACAGCTCTGCCCATGGGGTCAGTTGTTTCTAAGCCCCACTGTGTCCAGTTCTGGTTACATAACTGGGCCCAGGTCCTCTTTGGCCGACCACACAAACTCCTGCAGGTTAACGTGGACTAAACCAACATTTTTTAACATAGACAAAGAATAATCATAAACCAACCAAAAACATCTCTGTCCTGAAACCTTACATTTGAGCAAGTATAAACTGATGTAGTTTGAGTTGTTTTTCAGCCACACATTAAAGACCCAAAGCAGAAAATGGTCTGTTACATTTAACTTGGTGTTACACTTCTCCTGGTGATCTCATTAGAATCTTAATTTGCCAAATAATAAATTACCAGATAAATATGAGTGCTGCCAAAACTCCTACTCAGGTAACATTTCTAAAATGATCCATTTATCTGTGTGATTAAAGTATATAACAAATAAAGTTGTATTAACCTCAGGAGTTTGTAATATTATAGTTGCTGGGCTAGTGAATTTATTTCAGTCTGCTTATAGTGTTTGTCTGCACTAAAGTATTTGCTTTCCATCTGTATTAACTTTCAGAGTTTGTGTAAAGTATAATAATGAAGAATCACTGTAAGTCTGTCAGCACTGAGTCTGATTTACACAGACGCTGAAGTAATGTATTTTCTTATTTGGCAAATATGCACAATTTTTGCAAATATTGCAGATTTTATTCTGCATATATTTGGTTCTATTATTATCGTTACATGTTTTTGTATTATTTGATTGCCTTCTCTTTTGCACCATGTACCTCAGTGTTCCAATTGTATTATACTATGTACATAGTATATTGGTTCAATGAAAATAAAGATTTATCTTATCTTAAAGAGTTACAACAGAGTAAAAAAATAAATAAACGAGTCATTACAAAAATCTGGCTTGACAAATTTGGCCACAAATGGCCAGCTGTACCTACAGGAAAATATGTA
The DNA here is from genome assembly GCA_029822895.1 of Maxillicosta whitleyi. Taxonomy (NCBI): domain Eukaryota; kingdom Metazoa; phylum Chordata; class Actinopteri; order Perciformes; family Neosebastidae; genus Maxillicosta; species Maxillicosta whitleyi. Next base: position 2,649,840 of record JAPSES010000124.1, on the reverse strand, counting down.
GTAGCGTACTAGTATTTCATGTATATATTGTCAATGTTGTAATAAGGTAAATATGGAGTTTATCTTCTGGCATTGTCTTGTGAAAATAACTGGCCTGCAACAATAATGATGCTACAAACAATCCATAATGTGACATTCACTGTAAAAATAGTAATCAAATTGGTAATTTGTGCATTTAAACTGGTTTGTCTTTAATTCTTATTGCAAACGTGATGTGCACTCTCCTTCTGTTTAATCTATATTTTGTCAGTTTACATTAAAATTACTGTAACGGAAAGTGTCATTACATCTTAAAGCATACACCCTTCTACATCCCACAAGCAGTCTTACAGAATTGTACGTTTAAACTGAAATTAGCTCCGGTGTTACTTTTACATAACATACCACCGACACAAAGTACTTAGTATGCAATGCAACCCACTTTGAGCCACCAGAGACGGCTACAAAGCTTGCACTCCCACGGATAGAGAGTAAAGCGTGTGTGGCATAGTGCTTACGTCCAGAGAAATAGTTTTGGGCAGAACTCTGAAAGTTGAGGCTGTCTTTTCCAGTTGAGATGAAGCAGAACAACAGAAATGTAAAAGTGGATGTCAACATGTTTACCAAGACGAAGTGGGGGGAAAGTGAAACTCATTGCTGAACACGATGGAAAAGTGTGGATCAGGAGGCATGCATGCACACTCAATCTACCACATATCCTGTACTTTCCTCCTTGTCTTTCACATCATTTTCACAGTGTGTTCTTCTTTCTGCTGCTACATTCATACACAGTGCATACTTCTTCATTTTCTTCATTTTCCCCCCAAAAATGAAAAATGACCTTGTTGATAATGGTGAACATGATAAATTGCCATTTAAAATTCTGCCTTTTGGACCTAGTTCTAATTTTATACAGCATCAAAACACCATTGTGCCATAGCCCCCACACTGAAGTCAAGGCACTGCAGTGAATAAAAGCCCCCTTATGAAGTGTGCTGTCAGTGTGTGGAGGGAGGGCCTATTCATCCGCACAGACTTTAGCTTTATCAAAGTCATGCATGGTTAAGAGTATGCAATCTCTCATTGAATACACAAAAGACTAAAGGATTTGAGTAAGGAGAAAGCCTCACAGTCCACACTCCATAGCTCATTTCTAACATCAAACGGCGCTGTTCAAAGAGATAGGCTGGGAATGCATGTGAGTGTGACAACACCTCCAGGAAATGGGAAGACTGGGGTGGAAGAGAAAGGCAGGGGGTAAATGGTCAAAAGCAGAAGTGGGTTTGGAGGATTTTCCATCCAAGAGGAGCATAGAATGAAACATGCATGGTGCTCAAGGGTGCTCTGGTGTGTCTCTCTCTTTAGGAAACATTTTTATGTTCAAGCACTTTCACCTTGATACCTTGTCATCAGCAGCAGTCAACCTCAAACATGATTTTCTCCTCGTATGTATATTAACCACCAGCAGGTTTTTTTTTTTTTGTTTTTTTTTTAAGTTCGGTGAGGCGAACAGTGAAAAGCCCCTTGAGGCTATAAGGTTCATTTAAATTTGTTGGAACAAACAACAAACTGTTGATTTTTTCATCTTCAAGCTTCACAGCAGGGGTACAAGTCTTGTCCTAAGGCATGTTTCTGTGGAGCTTTTGTTAAGGAGAATATTTGACTCAACTCTTGTGTTACATTAAAGGTCAGGCATTGAACTAATCAGGTGAAAAGAGAGTCTGGAGTCTGAAACCAAAAAATAATTAGAGCATTAGTCTGACAAGTAGAACAGTATGGACAGAACAATCTGAACAGACCTGCAAAAGAATGAATGAATCACATACACCTGACATGTAGTTGTAGAAAAAGGGCAAAGAGTTGGACAGGTAGGATAGGAAGATAGGTAGATAGGATTTTCTATTTGTGAAATATTGCAGCAAATATGTTAAGGTTTGGAATTAGAGGTTAGAAGATGATAATCACAATCATATTCCACAAAGAAAGAAAGAAAGATAGTTAGTTAGTTAGTTAGTTAGTTAGTGTTGGGAGTAATGAAAAACAGACTATCACACCTTAAGGAATCAACAATGTGGCAGGAATTTTCTATTTCCTGTTGATGTTCAGCGAATGGGTGAAGATGGTAGAAGATGGTCCATTGGCCACATGTATGTATGCTCATTACTAACCCTAACCCTGCTTTCAGGAATCTAGTTAGGATGATCCCTGTGATCAGCAGTGACAAGGTAAATTAAATATTTCTATGACTAATTAGAATTCTTTATCAAGTGCAAAATGCAAGTGTTTCTGGTGGGATTTGAAAATTGCAGACCATTCACATGTACTTTGCACACATACATGGTATGAGACCTCCTCCGCACTTGTGAAAGATTGGAAGTTCAATACTACATAGAGCCACTTTAATGGTTTGGACAGATAATGTCTCACTCTAACATTCTACACAAGTTATACACTGTATGGACAAAAGTATGTAGACACGGTGAATTCATGTGTTTCTTTTCTAACAGGACTCTGGGATACACAACAATAATGACAAAATACTATCATAATACACTGCCATTTCATCATCATTTCATCATTTTTATCATGTCATTACATTCTTTGGTTCTAAAAGTTGTTTCTTAGAGGTTTTCATCTGATCTGATTCAGATTCAGATTTGGTTTATTGTCATTCCACATACATGAAACGAAATTTGTAGCCAGGACCAGCAGTATACGGCCCTAAAAAAACTATAACTCTAAAACAGTGATCACACAAAGAAATACTAGCAATAAAACCTACTTAAAACATAAATAGGACCAACATGACAGCTACAGTGCAGGAATAATAGTGTCATGTTCTAAAAGTGCATATAAATATCATACATATCAACATCATATATTTCTGATTCTTTGGGTAACCCTTTAACCGCTGATGTGTCTGTGGTGAGTGTTATGAATGTATAATTCATTTTAAAATATTCATAAAAATTCAACCTATTAGGGCAAACCAATGGTCAAATTTCAAAATGCACTGAGATAATAAACCTTGTACTTTCCATGGACATCTGAGCATGGTCAGTGCACTCCCTGCTGCCTGTGAAATGGGTGTAAAACAGAGAGAAGTGACTAAAACTACTTGCTATAAAAATCAACTTTTTGGGATTTTATTTTTTTTTTTTTACTGATGTGTTTTTATGCCAAAAAGCAGCTGGACTGATTTAGAAAAAAAGACCCTTAAAACAAAAACTACTGGGCCAAAATTCAAATATTTGTCGTTCAGCATCTTACACTTCACAGTTCATGTTAAACATCCTAAATCTCTTATCAGTGTAAATTTAGAATGCCCTATTTAGTAAAAACCTGCACAAGTTATATTCCTTGTTTTTTCTATTATTATTTTTTGTTTTGATAAATAAAACACACAGTAAACCAAATTCACAGAAGCCTGTTTCATTGAAATAACATCTCAGATATTAAAAGACTTCTTTCACCTACTTTCACTACTCTAGTGGCGACATAAATCCCTTAACCCATGTGAATAAATTCAGATAATAACCCAATGATTCAATAAATTTGGGTTTTTGGAATAATTTGAGGCCTCTACTCTTAACACTCGAATGATGCTTTTAGATCATGTTTGAATGTAGAAATACTACATAAAAAGTCACAAGTAATACATTTTGTTAGATGTATCCCTTAGTTTGATGTGTTGGTTCATTCTACAGCTCAAAGCAGAGCTGTGATATTCCAGCAAAAGAGAAGTGGTTAAAACCGCCGACAGCTCATGCCGGTGACTGACTGCTTATAGACTGCTCACAAGGATGTGTCAGCCAAAAACTTTAAATTAGCCGCAAAGTGAAATACAGCTCAGAGAGAGGGATTCACTCCAGCGATTTCAAAACAAAAGCATCTTGCGACCTTCACTTTAAATGAAACCTTCATTTGTCAAGAGATGCTCTGACTATAGTGAGGACCGGGGAAGCTCTCTGCTCTACTGGATATGCATTACCACCAGACACTAAATAAAGCGCTGCTCAGACTACAGTGCTGCTTTGTGTACACGTGAGGGATCAGGGCCGGTGTAAATACTACTACGGCCCGTCCTTAAGATATTAACCTTTCGTGACTATTATTCTGACCTCTTGGGGATTCAGACGGATCCTCTTTCACATAGTCCTGGTGTGGTAGTAGAAGGTTAAACACTGGAGCAATAAATTCTGTGAGCAGAGGTAGACGCTGCCTCCCTGCTGCAGCGCTCATTGATTGATCCGTATTGATATTTCTGAGGGCAGCTTTTGATTTGTTTAACCTGCACAGTCAGACGGGTGGTGTTTAACTCAGCATGTGCACAGTTGCGGCTAATTCTCCTGAAACGGCAACAATACAGTTATTCATAGGCATGGGCATCTTTTTTCTACAGCTAAATACTTCAGTAAGCTAATCTACAACCCTCAGAGAATACTTTGCATTCACTGCTGAACTGTACAGGCAATACAGTTGTACTTTTTCCGTTCAGTGGATTCCAATGTGTTGTGATTTCTGGTAAAAGGAACCAATTCAAAAGCCTAAAAAGTTTCTGACATTCCACTAAAACTAAAAACACTGTTCCTCCTCCGTAGAACACAACGAGCTGGATGCAAAAAAAAGTGCAGCACAACCACATATTCACAAAGCACAGTTCTACACACTAAATTGGACCAGTTATTCATGTAAATAACCTCCTCTAAATAGCCACTGGCAACCAAAAGCATCTGTTGATACAAACTTTTTAATAACTTCTGAACAATTATTATTATTATTATTATTAATTATTATATTATTACATGTAAATAATTGGTGTAAAATACAGTTTGTTATCTTTTCATGGTTATCAGATATGACCCATTTGGATGAAATTAAATGAAACGAAACACTGTCATCTTCTACAACATTGATTCAACGGTAAAACCCATGGAGTTTAATAAATGACAATGGATGGACACATGTTTTTTTATGTTCAGTTACTGATAATATTGGGTGTTGAGTTTTGTCTGTTTCTGGTCTAGTAACCCTCATCTTTAATTTGAACTTTTATGAACATCTACATTATCGGTAGATAGAAATATAGGAAAATGCATGATTTACACTGAAATACCTCATAATACAAAGTATAATTAATTATTTAATTAATGAAATAAAGAAATAAGTGAATGTAGTGAAATAAAGAAAGAAAGAGTGAAAAAACATATGTTGAGACTGATACAAAAGTAGCCCTGGGTCTTCATGAGTTAATTTTGTTATGTTTGTGTGTAATATTCACTCACCTTCTTTATATGTTGTTGTGCCATCCATTTCAGTATTTGATGTTGACTTTTTTTTTTCACTGTTTTCATCTTTTTTTCCCCCATCTGTTGTTTTTGTCTTATTGCATTGCTGTATGCAATATTCACTGATGGATTTACCTAAGGATAATTTTTTTTACAATTTTAATCTTTCAATCATGTGTTATTGTTTTGTCTATTTTGCTTGACAACCAGATTAAAGCCAGAATAAACAGACTTTTACCCCTGAGCTGGTGCCTCCATCATCCCACTGTACACCAACAATTCTTGTATTTATTAAGTATTAAAGATGCAATTTCAATAACTTTTTTATTGATGATTGTGTAAGATGACTAAGAAAAGAGTTTCATTGTGCACTTTTATATAATGACAGTAAACCTTTATTCATTCCCTGAAATTGACATTGATTTTTCAAAGGCACGTAATGTTTTTTTTTTTTTTTTTTTTTTTTTTTTAAAAAAGAGCAGTAATTACAAATGAGAAGAATTAAAATGATATTAAGGAGCATATTATGAAAATGTAATAAGTAGGTATTTGTGTTCACGTAATTGTCAAAATGAATGCGTTAATGTGGATTAACCCATCATCATGATTAATCTGATTAAATATTTTAAGGCAATTAACCCATCTGCAGCACACAATGATTCTGAATGTCTCTGCCAACGCATTTTGGGCAGTTTGTCCAAGTAGAGTTAGCGTCAGAAGCACCAATGGGCAGTTGATCTGGCATTGACAGGCAGTAAAACCAACCAATAAAGAAGGATGACGCTAAACAGCACATTGGGTTTTCTTTTTACTGAAGCACTTCCATCTTAAAATACCACATTAAAGCGAAGCATAAGTTAGTCGGGGATTCTGCTAGCAGTTTGTCGCTCAGCTTGTGCCAAACATGTTAAGTGCATATGATATTCCCTTCGTTCCTGGGTCTGTTTGCTCATACAAAATGAAACAAGTAATAAAAGAGATTAAAAATGAATAGTGTGGGTGACATGGTGCAGGCGCAAGAAGGTCCTAGGTTCCAACACCAGTTGATGGGGATGAGACCTTTCTGTGTGGAATTTGCATGTTCTCGTTGTGTCTGCGTGGATTCTCTCCAGGTACTGCAGCTTCCTCCCACCATCCAAAGACATGATAGGTTAATCAGTTAATCTAAATTGCCCATAAGTGTGAATGTGAGAGTGATTATTTGCCTCTTTATGTCAACCCTGTAATGAACTGGGTTGTAATGATCGTAGTTCTGTGTTTCATGCCTGTTCTGTACTCTGTAGCTCTGTCTGTGACCTAGTTTCTGTCTCAGTTGACCTAATTAGTGATTCAGGCCACCTGATTGGGACAGGTACTCCTAATCACGTGGCCTCTATTTAAGTATCAGGCTCTGCCATAGTCCTCTGCCAGTTTGTTGTCTCTGATGTCACATTCCAGCGTTAAACCATGCTCTGCCTTGTTGTGTACCGAGTCCCGACCTCTGCCTCGTCCTTGGATTCCTGTCTGCTCTCTGCCTGCCTTGCGACCCTGGTACGTCTGACTACAGTTCTGGATCTTCCCCTGGTTTCGACTCACGCCTGCCCGACTTCGTCTTCGGATCTGCCCCTTGGTTTCGACCCCGGACTGTGACTACGCTGCCCTGCCTGCCTCCTCCCCATGACCCACGCCCGTTCTACGTCTCGTCTCCGTCTGCTCCCTCCGGGGCTCTCACTGTGCCCTGCCAGCACACACCGGACCTCGCCCCTACCAGAGCAATGAGCTTCATACTCCAGAGTCTGTATTACTGTGTGGCTTTCGTACCCTGGAACTTTGTTAATAAACTGTTTAAACATTATTCCTGTGTATTGGTCTGCATCTGGGTTCAGTCTCCCTGGTATATGATACTGGCGACATGTCCGGGTTGTACCCTGCCTTCACCCACAAGTAGCTGGGATAGGCTCCAGCAACCACTGTGACCCTAGTGAGGATAAAGTGGGTTCAGGAATGGAATGAATGATCATGATTAATCAAAACATGATCCACAGCAAGTTTGTGATTAATCTGATTAAATATTTAATATTTTCTCCATAGTTACATTCTATGTCCTAAATTAATTAAACACTGGATTAACATATTTAAAACCTTAATAGATATGATTCATATAGAGCTGAACCCTGATCTGCTTTTGGTTGTATTTGGTATCTCTAATCAGTTTTTGCAACTTGACATACATCACCGTCATGTGTTATATATGCACTTGAATGACAAAAGCTTGTTTTGTTGTTTTGGGGAGAAAAAAAAAAGGAAGTTCCTTCAGTTAAATTATGGCTGGAAGAAATAGTTAAACTCTCTCATCTGGAGAGATTTCAGCACTCTTTGTTAAATAAATTACATCTGTTTATTTAGATTTGGTATCCCCTTCAACGATAAATTGATAAGTCATTTGCTGAATAGTTTTTACAGATTTCTGACTGTGTAACTGGTTTTTAGAGTTTAACCAGGTGCCAAAAAGCAGAAAAAAAGAGCCCCACAACAAAAACGACTGGGCCAAAATTAAAATACTTATTCAGTGTGTTCCAGTTCACAGTTCATGTTCAACATACTAAATTAATTGATCTATCAATTCTTCTCTTTGTCTCTTTCTGTTATTCTATCGTGTTTTGACCCTAAAACATACAGTAAAGCAAAACCACTGAAGAAAAGGAACACAAGCACATACTCACAACACCTTTTATGACACTTGAACAGATGCAAATTCCAAACAGCACGTTTCATTGAAATAATGTCTCAGGAGTTGAAGGGTTAATCAGCCTTTCACTCTCTGAGCCACTTACTTAAACTGGCATTATAGATTTGCTTGTGAAAATCTGACAACCATAACTCTCTTGGCTTGTATTTGTGAAAAGGTGAGGTGTTATTGTTTGGATTTGGATCGACTCACTGCTCGCCAATCGAAAGTTCACCAGTAGTTTCATTTAATCTGACAAGTATAATCTTCGAAGATTGCCCTTCCCCGCTGTAATGTTTGGACAGCTTATAAAAGACTCACTTCATTGATCTGAAGATGCTTGAAGAGGTCTTATTGTTGTTCCCATATCATAATCACAAATAGAGCCTTTGAAATGGAATAATACCAAACGATGCCAGCCAGTGAGCGTGTCAACTGTACAATAAAGGTTTAATAGATTTATCATTGCTTTGAAATTGTATGTGTAAGCTCTCTGTAAATATGCGGGTGGCTTCTTCTTTATTAATCTAACCAAAATAGCATCGCTTTGTGAAGTGGAATGACAATAAACTCTTTTATCTTAGAGGATAAATGACTATTTTCATTGACAGTCAGAGCCAATAGAGTTCATACAGTGTGAGGCATGCATTATCAGATAACACATCCCTTCCCACTCATCAGTCCTTCACCTCCCACAGTGCTAAAATGGATTTCCCCCTGAGTCCAACATTCAGGGTTTACGTTCCTAATGACCTACAATAATTCACTTGTGATTGATCAGTGAAATCAACTAATGAGTTACAACCTCCGCACGAAGACAGAGACGTTAATCTCGAAGGCTTCCCCCATGACTGTATTAGGCTTTGTGCTCCCCGCTATCTCACTGCATGATCAAATAAGTCATTGTGATTGGCCAAGCCATGGCCGATATCTCACACTGGTTGGCCGCCATTTACGCTGAACACACAGCGCGGGGTATCCATCCGTGACAAACTGCAGCCAGCTTGCGTACTTCATTCAGGGTGACCACTCGTCACAAGAACACCAGAGGAAGATGTATGAGCTGCTGGAGTAATATATTCATAGGGAAAAAGATGGAGAAATTGGTCCTGAGACATGATAAAGTGCCTGCTGAGGTGTGTTTGATTAATTATGATGAAACTATGCAAATACGGCCTGCAGCTGGATCTGCAGCATGTACTGTTCAATTAGACATCCACGAATGTAGATGAATGCTTAAAACTGATGACTAATGAATACATCCATTATTTAAATTCATACCAGTTTGATATTCTTTATTATGATGAAATCATACTCTGAGCTTGATGTGGGTATAAACAACAAAACTTTTTATGCTAAAATCTACCAGTTTCAATAAAACCAACTTATTTTTTGTCTTACTTGCATTATATTTTAGATTTAACTCTCAAAAGCCATCAGTGACAGAAGCACCTACTAATCGAAACTATTTAGGCTATTCCTTCTCACCTAATTTGTGTTAATTTTCCTCCTATTTACCACAAACTTCTAAAGCTTCTAACTGAAGAAGCACTGGGCCAAACTGAATCAATAGCACCTAATTTGAAAGGTAATAACCTCTAATTTCACTTTTAGGATGTGACTAAAATGCCACATGAACTAAATAGACTAGTCTTACTAGTTTTGATGCCATGGTGATCACAACATCATGGTGAGTTTTTCACTAATTGTGTTTGAATGATGAGGTATAAAATTAAATTTATCAACTCAGTACTTACTAAGAAAGTACAGCATTCCTTTATTGTAGAAGCTTTCATGCATTTAATACAAAACATAACTAGATCACCAGTGATCCAGTGGGAATGGAGAGGTATATACTTTTTCAACCACTAATCCTATCAATAAAGTAAAAATAATTCTAAATAACTATATAGATTCTCAGTTTTTATCATCATCAGATATACTTAGCTCCATTAAAAATGCATGGTCCAAACATGTGGTGTCATTTCCAGAAAATGATTTGCTCAGGTACCTATTTTGTATTTCTTGCTCATGACATGAGTAACACAGTTAACAGCTGGATGTTTTTCATTCTTAACATGAGTCACACATGGTGTTTGGACTAATTCCTTAATGTCGGACATTGAGTCAAATGTCTTGTGCGGACTGGTAACTTTAAGTGTGGTCAACAGCCTATATAAAGGTTGAAAAGAAAACACAGAAATGTTTTTGGCAGCTCAAAATGCCATGACTTATGATACAACAGAGAACATGCCACTGGCATATTACAAGCAGATCTGAGTCATGATGAAGTCACTTGCCGTCTGCACTGTACAATCAGTTGTCTGAGTGCCAGATCCGGTTGGATCCCTCAGGACAGCTCCATGTGTCATTGCTACATTGTTTGCTTGGAAGCCAGAGGTGGACACACCCAATATTGAATGATGACACTTTCAGTTTCTGAGTACCTGTATTCATTGCACTGAATAAATGTGCAATGTTGAACATAATTTGTCCACAGTTCATTCTCTAATGATCAATTATTCTCTCTTTAATATGAAGGTAACCCCAAACCAATTAATTTAATATATATATAAATATAGGCTCCCCCGCGACCCCGAAAGGGACTAAGCGGTTGAAAATGGATGGATAGATGGATGGATGGATGGATGGATGGATATATCTAAATATACTTATTATTCTGCCCTGTGTGCTTTTAGTGGAGCTAAGTATACATTTGCGCATTTAGAGACTCCACAGTGAATGTGGCAAGGAACTGTCCTCTTCTTTTACTTTGATTCACCAATAAAACCCATGTATTTGACAAATAACATTGGTTGTGGACTGTTGTTTTTATGTTGAAATAACATATTTTGCTGAAAGTTTTCTCTGCTTTGATATAATAATCTCTGAATTTACTCTGAGCTTTGGATATTTAAATAATCTGTAAAGTAAATACAGGAAAAGAAAACCTGAATTTAATAGAAAAAATGCAAAATGCAGAGGTTAATGTTCTAATAAATACTGATAAAATGCTTGAGAATGCTTAAATGGAGTGGGAAAACTGGGAATTTACCACATAAATATTTGATACTCTGACACACACACTTAGTAAAAAGTAGAGTTTATATTACTTTTATGTGGTTCTTTCTTATATATAAATCTGCTTCATACGAATGTTTTACTACAACTACTAAAATACACAAATTCATCTTTCTACATCACTACCCGATTGAGGGGAAAAAAGAAACAAAAATCAGACTCAGAAAAACTGATCTCGAGGGTTGATTGAATATTCAAACTGAGCGATTTCACACTGCACGGGTTTAATAAATGAAAGTGAGGGATAAAAAGATGCAAAATAGACTTCCTTTTAAATGTTTGTACATATTCATACAGTATCCTCCCCAAGTTCTGATCTGGGATGTAGTGGAAGTGGTTCAAACATGTCGGATTGGCTCTTAGATGCAAACTGTTCCTCCCCATGGCTCGAGTCCTTGTGTCACAAATACAGCTTTTACTACATATTTCACCCTGGGGTTATGCGTTGATCTCATATACATTCATGTCACACAGTACAACTTGTGCGGTGGAAAAATTTCAACCACCCCTTTGTAATATGTGATTAGATACAGCTTTGAAGCCCAATTTTGTTTTCTTGCCATGTAGGCAGAGAACAAGGCTGAGAAAAAACTCCTATCATCTACAGAAACAGGGGGGCTTTCATCCTCACTGCTTCCCCTTGTATTTCAATTAACTTCTACCGTTGAGTGTAATTTCATTTTGAAGCTTCTGTCGTTGGTGAATTTACTGTAAAATTTCACCAGAGCGTATTTAGTGATTAGTGCTTTGAATAACACAATGCAGCTGGAAACACAATGTGGCTGGCTGCAGGACTGCTGCAATTAAAAATGACATGTTAAAATACTCTTCAAGGCTAGAAAATGTTAATTTTATGCAGATTAGTAATATGATTCATGTATTAATTTGGCATGGTGAGTGATGATTAGGTGTGTGGGAGTAAGCAGCAGTCACTAATGCTCAACCCTGGCAAAAAAAAAAAAAAACAGTATGGTGAGCAAAAGTGAAGGCAAGCAATTTCCTTCATTTACTCAGTATGAGCTATGACCTTTCTACAAAGTCCCCGCCTGTGGCACTAAGGAAGTGTGCATATGAAGGGGATTTGAACTTTAGCTCACATGGAGAGTCTGACATATGTATGCTAACTGATTGTGTTCCTGCAGGCCATTACAGACACTGGCATGAAGAGTCACAGGGGAAAAAAGATGGCTGTGATGCGTTATCGGAAGACGCTTTTAGACGAAGAGAGACCTGCATTGTGGGTAGATGTTTTTGGTCACACCTGAATAAAACAGACATATCCAAAAACTAAATTCCAAATGACTCAGTGAGCTGTGTATTATGCAGTGTATCCACTTTACATCTCTCTTTACAATTCAAGAAATGTATTACAAAACCAAAGTAATAGACAAACCTGTGTAAATTATTACATTATGGAAAGTAGATATTGATGTTTTTTTGTTTTGTTTCATGTAATACACCTCTATATGGGCACAATTAGTTGAATAAAGCACATCCATCAATGGTATCAATATGAAGATAACTCTGTGTCTTTGTTATACAAGTACAAGGAAAAAAGGCAAACAAAAAACAATTTAGAGGTGCAGAATGGTTAGACTTGCAAACAAAACCTTTAAATGACAAATATTTTGACCTACAAGCAGAAGTTCCAGATTTGAAATGAAAGAAAATGGAAATGTTTGATTTGTGAACCCACCAACATGGAGTCCCCAATATGGTGATGCACCATCTACCTGGAAAATGATGGCTGAAGGTCACCTACTTGTGATGCCACATACTTAGTCAAAAGGTCAAGGTAAACATTTTCTGTAGTTAATCTCTCCTTAAATCTCTCAAAAAATGGACCAATGATTCGATTGTACATGATGCCACACCACCCATTGACCTTTGGACTATCTCGTTGAGGTTCCCTAGTCACATGGGGGCATTCTTACTTGTTTAGTCCTGTTTCCTTGTGGAGCATTGGACATCAATAGTTATCTTCCACTTTTTTACTGTCTTTTCCTGCCTAGTTTATTTTCTCCCATGTAAAGCCAGGCAGCTAATTCGCCCTGAACACTGTGTCTTCAAGTCTATCTTGGGCGTCCTCTTTTTGTGGATCCCTGGGGATTCTATTCAAGTGGTCATCTGGTGACATTTGTGGATTGTTTTCTTAGAGTGTGTCCAATTCATTGCATTATGTGTGTTCAGTTTTCCTCAAACATGAAAGGGTACCTCGTCACTAAAACAAAATTGGGTGACGAACATTGCACCTTCAGAAATACAAAAATGCAAAGTGACTAAAAACTCTGATAACCATCGAGTACATGAAATAAATCTGATTAATATATCTTATCAATTGCTGTTGGAATTTTTTTTTTTTTTATTGTAAAGAGACTTTGTGGACCTGTATAATCATCACACAAACAAGATGCATTCTGGCCTGTCTTGACCTAAATGTGCACATTTATGGTCCCAATACATCATTTGAATATGACCATTTGAAGGGTAATTTCTATAAGAGTAATTTTCTTATCATTTTTGCTGCAACCCAAGACAAGAAATAATAGTTCAATTCAGTTAAAAAAAAATGCAATTATTTTACTACATGCCTTTGAAGTTTGACTATGAGCACAAAATATATCATGTCATAGGGTTTTTTTTTTGCTACAAGTATATGCATTCTGCACATTCAGGCAGCAAAACAGTCATGAAAGGGTTGAAGCAGGGGCAAAAAATTAATTAAAAATAATGAATTGACAAATTAATTTAATACATGTTAATGGTAACTTACCATATAGTCAATGAATGAGTGAGAAAATCTAAATATCTAAAATGAATGTCTCTCTAAGAAAGGGAAGTATTTGAATATTGAATATATATCGGATATTGAATATGGATTCAAGCTTAAGATGAACACTGTTCTCTGGCCTGTCACACGACACCACATTGAAAACCGTCTAGACCTGATAGAACCACATGGGCTTTGGATTAGTGTAAAAAACATTTATCAAGCACTACAATGCTGAGTTATATTCAGATAGACAATTTCTTCCATAGTTTCATCTGTGGTCTAAAGCACAAGTGTACATCATCTATTTTTTTTCTTAAGAGTAGAGTAGTGAGTGGTCTGAGTACAATCCACATTTCCAGTAAGTGATGGCCCATCCCACATTCCTCTGAGGCTAGAGAAGTACATTGATAATTTATGTTTTCTCATGGAATGGCATTTGTGCATGTAACTACATAAGTAACACCTTATACTAGGGCAGGGACTGGGACAAAACATCTGCCCCTGAGTATTGACCAAGACCCGCCCTCATCTTTCTAGACCTTGGTTCAATCATAATTTAAATTAGGCCAGAGTGCACTGGAGCTCAGTTCTGCCTCCTTAGGTACCCACCAACGCTCAGCTCCCTCTCCCTCCCTTTACTAGTTTTATAATTCAATTTCATCTCATCTTATATTTCATCTTATAAACAAAAATCTTATAAACAAAATAAACTATGATGTTGAATAAGTGCAATATGACCCAAAGACACACCCATTGGAATGTCATATGTCACGTCATAGTACATTCTAATCATAATTAACTAAAATTTGCATGGGTAAAGTGGTTTGAGTTTCGCTCCTACCGGGATTCAAACCCTGGACTCCCAAACAACAGTAAGAAATATTATCTACTTAGCTATTCAACCATTGACATAAATGGTAGTAATATTACCTAATGAGCTACCCACTGATATATGTACAGTATTAATATATAGTGATAGTAGATTATTTCATCTTGGTTATTTTAAAAGTGGCTCACAAGCTGAAGAAGTGTGGCAAACCCTGCTGTAGGCTCTAGAATTCTAGGAATTATTCAGATTAGATCATGGTTTAGATGAGCAGCACACTGATGTTGACATACTGAGATACTAGAATCATAGAATGTGTTATGACATGAGGTCTGACAATTCCATGTAGCCAATTTTATTGGCTGTTGATGATACAACACTGTTGGCTACAAAAGGGCTCCCCCTCCTCACAACAGCCAATTTAACCACTGGATTCAATATCTATGGCTTCTGTTCCATGGCTGTGGAGTAAGTGGACTGTACAATTTCAGGATGTGGAATTAAAATTTAACTTTCCCAATGAAATCTACTGTCAAGAAAGTGAACATAGATTCACAGTTTCATTCATTCTTGATACATTCAGATGATAACAGCACCTGAATACTGCATGATTATTACGTGCAGAGACATACATATATATAT
>JAPSES010000124.1:2573142-2609762 GCA_029822895.1 Maxillicosta whitleyi | reverse complement strand
AGGAGTTTCTTTAAAGCATGCTGTTAATGATGCAAATTAAATTTAGGATGAAGTTGGAGCATGTTGTTAATGTTAAAAATATATGGTACTGAAAATTAAGGTAACATTAACTGGAACCCTGAACCAACATCCTCTGACAACAATAGAGCTGCAGCTACAACAAAATCAAATAAAATGAATGAGTGTGAACGTTAACAGCAGTGCTACCGATATTTGTTGTGTGATAACAGTGCAAAAAATTATTATTAATTATACCTCTGACCTCTAATCAAACAGTAACCATATGTTGTCACCAGGTGAAAGATAACTGAAAACTTGAGCGAAAAAATGACATTCACAGAAAATCCACGTTAGATATGTCCATGAGATGAAGCAAAGCAGCAAGACACTGCAGGCAAGTACAGGTGAAAGACAATCACCATAGTAACGGCTGTTTATTGCTGTAACTGTGCAAAATCATGAATATCTTACAATGAAATGTGTTTTTTTTCCCCCTCTTTTAAAAATAATACAAGTAGCAAATATGGACTAATCATCTGCTCTTTTCAGTTTAAAAAAAATTCCATTCACCATAAACGTAGTATCTTATTTTATTAATCCTAAATAAAACACTGCAGACACAGGCTCAGAATAGATCTACATACAGAAGAGACATTATAATGTTACATAAACTCATCTGTGTTTTCAGCTCAAAAACCAATGTAATATAAGCATTGTTTGACCTAAATAATCACTATAAGCCACTGAAAAGTAGTTTTTTGGCCATTTTTTCCAGCTCTAGGGAGAACACATGGTGAAACTGTCCAACATGTCTTCTAGACGTCTGTTTTCATGAATTGGAGCAGGGTTTTTAAAACAGATGGTTTTCAATGTGTCTCACAAGCCTCCAGGCCCCAGCATAATGCATGACATGAAGTTTCAGTTCAGAGGCTCAAAATTAGACTGACAAGGTATCCATACGGCAGCAAAGATAAGACCAAAGCCTGCCCTCACAGAACCACACACACTGCCTTCCTCTCCTTTATGGGCTTTATCGTTTAGAAATGCAATGCACTTGGAGGGCAAACAGCTGGAAGAGTTGCATATGGGAGGCAGTGGGCAGTGCTCACCTCCACGGTCCTACTGTATGACCACGGCAATGAAAATCCAATCATCTACTTGACTGAGGGGGACGAGGGGCATCACTAGTCACCCTGGCCATCTTGGCAAACCAGCAAAGTTCCAGCAAAAGAACTAAATTAAAAGAAGCAGGTTTCAGTAAATCAGCTGCACACTCATGTGATGCCTAATGCCAGCAAAATTTGTGCATAGCATGGTGTGGAAATGAGAATGCAAACCAGAGCTGGTCGGGTATGAGATAGCAGGATCCATCCCCCCTCCAACTATAACTGCAATCATAATAAATGAACTCCTGTGACCCTGAGAGCTCTGCATACAATGCAATCCAACCCAACACACCAAGATCCCCTAAAAGTCCACTATGTAATTTATCCTAATCATAGTCTTGTAATCCATGCCATAGAGTCTCAACTGGGTTGAACCTTTTAAATACTATCATAAAAACATATAAATAATGACAGCTCTGAATAAAAATTACATGAAAATAATCACATAAAAACATTGCTATTATCACCAGCCTAATTTATGCTCAGAATCAAAATGTATGCATCTTATTAAGTTGAACCAAAATGTTTTGTTGGTGGCATTTGTTGGACACAGCTTAGGCACTAACCAGAGGAGCACAGATTTGATACAGTCAGTAAGTGTTTTGCTTCTGTTCTACTAACTGTTTCTGTATACTTTAGTTGTTTGTGTTTTGTGTTACTGTTGCTAGATTGTACTGTTTTTAGTTTGTAATTTGGATTTAGTTGGGTCAGCTGATACTGGTTATCTGCTAAACAGAAACCAGCTGTTATCACTCCTAGTCAGAGCCATCAAGAAGGCCACACCCTTAGCCTTTGTGCACTAATTGCTGGGGGCAGTACTCAACACTTGGGACCTTTTCTTTATTAAGTAATGAATTCTTAACAGCGTCAGCCATTGAGTGTCAGCTTTATCTTTGACCTCCTCATGTGAAGACCGACAAGTGTAAAGACCTGCAACTCCACCGAAACAAGGACTCGAACAAGCACATTATTTTAGTACGACTGACCTACACTGACAATGTGCTTCCAGAAAATTCCTACAATCTACAAGAGGCACAAGCCTTACTGTCAGACTCACCAATGCAGGAACTTGTCCCACCTCCGGCCACTGAAACCACATACCACCGCAAGCAGCCCCTTCACTGTTGGTCTCTGGAACTGCCAATCTGCTGTCAACAAAGCTGACTTCATCTCTGCCTATGCCGGTACCCTCTCTGTAGACCTGCTGGTATTAACAGAAACCTGGTTGAAGCCTGATAACACAGTTACCACAGCAGCTCTGTCTAATACCTACTCCTTTTCACACACCCCTGATCCAAAACAATGAGGAGCAGAAACGGGAATCCTAATCCACAATCAATGGAAGTACGCTCCACTGCTGCCCGTCAATAACTACAGGTCTTTTGAATATCACGCCATCAAGGTGGCTGCTCCAATCCAGCTGTCCGTAGTTGTGATCTACCGCTCCCCTGGACCACTAGGTGCCACAGTGGATGAATTGGACACACTGATCTCCTCCATCCCAGATCTGTACTGCCCCATCTCATCCTTGGTGACTTCAATATACACCTAGACAAGCCATATGCCAATGACTTCAAGAACCTGATAAACTCATTTGACCTTCATCTGGTCAGCTGCTCCTCAACTCACAAAAATGGAAACAAACTTGACCTGATCTTAGCGAAGAACTGCCAGGCAAATGACATAAAGATAACACCACTGCATGTATCAGACCATTTTTTCATCCACTTCACAATCAGTCTACCTCAGCTGCCAGCCAACCCTCCCCCTATATGGTCACATACCGACGTAACCTACGCAAACTGTCAACCACTCGTTTAGCATCAACAGTTGCATCTGCCTTGCCATCCCCTTGTTCAGCTCTACATTGACCTCCTGCCTGGACAACCTGTGCCCTTTATCCTCTAAGCCTGCACAATCCTCCCAACCTCGACCATGGCTAACTGAACCCATCCGTGCCCTACGTACTACCCTCAGAGCGCCAGAAAGGAAGTGGCACAAAATTAGCAACCTATCGGACCTTGAACACCTATGATCTCTACTAGCCTCTTTTTCCTCCTCTATAACAACTGCCAAGAAAGCCTACTACAATGAAGAAATCAGCAACATCACCTACTACCGCCCTATCTCACTGCTTCCCTTCCTATTAAAAACCCTGGAAAGAGCAGTTGCAAAACAAGTTACCAACTTCCTAAATAAGAAAGGACAATTAGACCCAAAACAATTTGCCTTCAGAAGTGGCCATTCAACTGAAACCACGTTATTGTCAGTAACTGAAGCTCTGAGGACTGCAAGAATGGAAGGAGTATCCTCTGTCCTCATTCTTCTAGATCTATCAGATGCCTTTGACACGGTCAACCACATGATACTCTTTAGGACACTCAGAGCCAATGACAGGGACAAAACAACCTCAGTATAGCCGATGTCAAAATCCAGGTTGTCAGTCCAATCACGGCAAAGGCACAAAAGGGTAGAAGCAGGTACAAGGTCCAGATCCAGAAAAGAGTTCAGTCAGGCAAACACAACAAGAAGGGCTAGGCAAAACCTCACAATGTCCAGAGATCAGAAACAGGTCAAACATGGAACATCAGACATAATACAAGGCTGGTAAGTCACACATGAACTGAGATGAACTGGCAACAAGACAGCACAAAAGAGGGGTTTAAATACACAGTAGGAGAGGGAGACAACAAGACACAGGTGCAGCACATCAGGGCAGGGTCAGATAATCACACAGGTGAGAAAGACGGGGGAAACGGGAAGTCAAGACACCAGACATGAAACAAGAGGAAGACGAACAAAATAAAACAGGAAGTGACAAGGCACAAACTAAGGACTGGAGGCAGGCATAACACAATAAGCCCAATTTGACCTAAAGTGGGTAAGATTAGTAAATACTAATATAGTAATTTATAAATTACTCCAAATCTTTCTTTGTTTTAGTATGAAAAAGAAAAATTACATGAAAATCATTTTAGAAAAATGTGAATAACCTGCACAGATCTGAACAACCTGAAATGCCTGAATTATGTGGAATTTTACCAATAATTTGCCTGTTACCAAATGTGTGTATTTGTAGATCCACTAGATCCACTGTGACCTAAAATTTGTAATATTATATGTAAATGAGAAAATATTTGTAAATTGTTGAAATTGCAAATATTTTTCTTAATAATTTTTAATTTGGTAGTGGTTGCCTATGTTTTCACATTTTTATGGTGTAATTTTACTTTTTTCACTATAGAACAAAGAGAAAAGTTTGGGGTTAACATACTTAGTATTTATATATTATTATGTTACTATTTTACTAGTCTGGCCCACTACAGCTCATATTGGGAGGATGTAGCCACTGAACTAAACTATATTTGACACCTTCCAAATGCACCAACTTCCATCCACATCACACTGTTGTCTTGTCTTCCAAACAATAAAGTGGATGCCAGATGCGATTTTCAAAAACAGTTTCCAACCTCTATGTCTTAATTCCAATTGCAAAGCAAACAGTAAAGAGACACTGAGCTCGGGATGTAAATACAATTGCAATGAATGATTTTTTTTTTTTTTTTTTTTTTTTTTTTATCTTTACAGTTATTTTTTTTTCTTTAATATTTCCTCTAAAGTCTTAACATAAAGCTGTAGAATGTTTGTTATGTTGAATTGTATTGTTTTAAATGTTACTTCCAGATTTCTGCAATATTTATCAGATCCTGTCTATAAAAACAATTTTAACTCTCTGATTTGTTCAACCCTCAGGTGGAAAAATTTGCCTTTAAACAACTATAATTATAACATTAATATTGTACATTAATAATAATAACAATAATAATATTTTAGAATTCTAATATTTATTAAAATCAGCATGAATGGGGAGTCATATAAGCTGTATTTGTGAGGTGTTCCAATACCTTTCTTCATATAATTTTTTTTCCTGAATTTTAACTTGTTTGCTTATTTATTTATTGTGTAGATGTATTTATGTGTTTGTTCAGTTGTGGCTGGTGGAATAAAAAAAAAATCCAGGGAGATCAGAATTCATATCCAAGCTCCTGGAGATTTTTAAATTTAGTAAACAAAAACTCTTTGGGGTGATAGGGAAAGCATTTTTAGTTTAACCCTCATAAGCCCTAAACATGTGCTGAGTGCCGACAACTAAAGGCATTTACAGATTGAAAATGTTTAATAACTAATTCGATCAATACACTGAAATATTGCAGGAAAATGCAGTTTCTCAGCTTTTCACCTGTATCAGATACACTTGAATTCTCAGATTCTCCGTGTACTTTGAAAAATGTCATTTTTTATCTTTTTAATTTACTTTGAGCCTCTATGAATATCTACAAGATCAGTTAATTACCCTGGAGGGGAGGCAGATGATGTTTTTTGTTCAGTTTGTTTCATTGTTTGCAAAATTATTGGTTGAATTCATACCATATTTATAGATTAGTTTATAGATTTCCAGTGATGCAGAATAAATGTTACATTTTGGGAAAGGCTCTAGGTAAAATTTTTGTATGATTTATTTAAATGGGCCATATTGTGCAAAAATCATTTATTGGGGTAATGTTGCTCCTGTTTGGGTCTCGTCTAGTCTTATAAACACTCCAAGTATGGAAAAAAATGACATGCTATTTTCTGTGAATTACTACAATGAATTTGTCAGAAGCTGTGGTTGAGCCATTTAGATTCCACTCCCCATGTGACGTAATAAGGGGGATAAATCCAATAAGGGGCGTGTACTTGCTGTCCAGGGACGGCCAACTCCGCCCACAAATGACGTTGTGATTGTCCAACAAATTAGTTCCATTTGCCAACCGCGCACCATAGCAGTTAGCAGCTAAAACTCAGAAGAAGAATTCGTTCGACATTTTGTTTATCGCAAGCATGTCTAAAAGGTTCTGCAGGCAGCCATAGCGAATTAGGTAGCTTTTGGCTGCTGACTCGAGGGGGCGTGGTCAGACAGAACACTTCAGAGTTCTTTTGAACGTCAGACAAAACGGCGTGCTGTAAAAATGACTAGTGCTGACAGGAAAACAGAGCTGGTGAAACTTTTTTGTTTAGATGATTTTGAGCAGGGAACTTCATGCACATGTTTTGTATAGTCCATAGAACAATTCTAACTGGCGTATGAGAAGGTATAATATGTCTCCTTTAAATCCCACTTACTTATAATGGGCGAAATACATGCAAAGGGTGGGGTGCTGTGCCTGGCACCTTTTGTTAAATATGGGAGTATAACTGATTTGCAGAGGATAATATTGTAAAAAAAAAATAATAAAAATACTTCAGAAAGATCAAAATCCATCCACCAAAGATCAAAATTCATTTGGAACCAAAATAGGTCTAGAGTTAAACAAAATAAGTTGAAAATCCTAATATTATG
This sequence comes from Maxillicosta whitleyi, assembly GCA_029822895.1. Classification (NCBI taxonomy): domain Eukaryota; kingdom Metazoa; phylum Chordata; class Actinopteri; order Perciformes; family Neosebastidae; genus Maxillicosta; species Maxillicosta whitleyi. The sequence continues at coordinate 2,603,216 of JAPSES010000124.1, read as the reverse complement.
TTGAACCACATTTAGCTTTGATCACATTAATTACTGTGAATGATTTGGTTAATCTTATTTAACCCTGTCTAATTTATTCACATCCCTTGCTGCACTACTTTTTTGTAAATATCTTGTATTGATGATGGATAATCAGAGCCCTGTACAAATTGTCCACACAGAGCTGTCTTAAAAGCATTATGGGCCCTTGGGCAAAGCAGTGCACATGGGCCCCTATGACAACATCTCACAGGAATTATGCTACTCCAGTGTGCACATCAGGCCCATGCATTAAGATGGCCCTGTCTCAGTGGGGTTCAGGTCTGGACTCTGTGGAGGCCAATGTGTGAAAATGAGACCTTGAGACCCTGAACCACGATTTGACAATTTAATCAAGTTGCTGGAAAACAGTGAAATTAGGGATGCACCAATCTATGCAGCATACGCTTGTATCACTGCTGTGCTTTTGACTGTCACTGTTGTGTTCACAGATAGGATCACATGCATTCATTCAATCGCCATGGCTGATGTTTATCTGGTGTCATATGAGCTACCTGTGTCATGATGTGGCAAGAGTAACCGTGTGCAATTGCTATAAGACACCACACATTTGTATCAGTGCACGCTGAACTGTGTGTATCTGTGGTAATGTGTTACATAAACTGATACTGCACAAGTCAGGCGAATTGAAACTATGAGTAGGGTCTGATAATGGTTAACATGGAAGCATCAAAACTTGAAATCAAACTGAATAATCATGTAAAAACATTGTTGTTATCACTAGCTTTATTTACGTTCTGAAACACAATTTATGCATCTTATTTAATTGAACCAAATGTAGTGTTAGTGGCATTTGTTTATATCAAAACCATTTGCAGTTGTAATGTTGTTACATGTAAGCATAATTCTTGATAATATTTCTCTCTTCTTAGTGAAAGCATGATATTGTTAGCCTCATAACATTATTAAGTCATACACTATATGGACAAAAGTATTGGGACAGATTGAAATCAGATGTTTCTTTTCTAACATGAGTCTGGGCTTCAAAACAATATAAAAACAATAGTGTTATGTAGTGATAAATATCATCATATTGGTTAATTTGGTTTCAATTTTTCTCTTGATTTCAAAATACAGAGATGGTTTTTACTTTCTCTCAACATTGACTTTTTGTTTGTTGTTTGATTGCTTTATCCAATGACTATGATTTTAAATGTTTTCATGCTTTGACTGTAAATAGTAATTTTATACCACAACTAATGATCTATATTATTTACATCTAACTAAGGAAAAAATATCTCCCATTAAACTTTAAGGAAATTTATGAACTATATGAGCAAAAAATATTGGGACATATCATTTGTGTTATTTATGCTGATTTGAGATATAACTAGTATAACTTAATTCAAAGTCTTACAATACTTTTCTCCATATAATGTACAGCTATGGCAATTATGTCATGAGGCTGACAATATGATTCTAGAAATCGTATTTGATTCAGAAATATTGAGATTGTAAGTATTCATAGTTTGCACAAAAACAACATTTATTCTGAGTGGGTTGTTTCTGTGACATGACCGGGTGATGTTACTGAAATGCAATAAGCAAACAGATGTTCATTTTTATGCATGTTTGTTGCAAACTCTGATGTGTTATGACAAAAATCAGTTTGATCTCTGTTGTTGGATTTCAGTCTATCATCTGTGCCTGCAGAGTCACATGCAGGACTGAGAACATGCGTGGAAAAGCGCCAGCCAACAAGATTATCAAATGATCCAATAAACTTTGGCCGCCAGTCACAGACATGATCACAACGCGCTAAGCTCAACAGATGAAACACATAGGCACTTGTGTTGCTTTCCAAAGCCTTGTCCTCAGAGAACGGCAGCGGGAGAGGGAGTCAGTGTGAAGGAACAGTATAGGTCAAAGCGCATCAATGTGAAACCAGTGAACGCCCTCGGAGAAAGAAAAGAATCAGACAGAAATCCCTTGAAATTTTACAGCTGCAGCAGCACAAAATTCAAGGCCTTATAAAACATGACAGCTTTGTAACTTACAGCCTCCTCCTATCAGTAATTACAGTGTAACCAGACAGTCATAAAATCTAATGCTTTGTAAATTATGGGCTGTGTTACACAAACCATTACATTTGGCTGGAAAATAGCCTGGAAAATAACAGGACAAAGCTCTCCTCCAATGCTTTTCTTCTGCTACAATTAATTTTTTTGATTTGGTTCTTAATTATTCGGAAAAAAGGTCAAGTTAATACAAATAATGCAGGACTTTACTAATCCCAGACAGAAATCATGTTCTTTAGAAGTCACACAGCTGAGTCAGCAACAAAAGGATACAAAGACACACTTAAGACCTCTGAATAAACCACAGAGTTATTGAAAAATGCCTCCAAATGTTGATGAATAAAGAGTATACCTACATTACAGTCTAATTTGTTCAGCGGTATCGCAATGATCTGAAAATATTTTAATTCTCTAATATCATAAAAGGGCGACATGGGTACAAGGGTTCAATTCCAACACCAGTTGTGGTAGGACCTTTCTGTGTGGAGTTTGCATGTTCTCACCATGTCTGTGTGGGTTCTCTCTGCCCCACCATCCAGAGACATGTATTGATAAGTTAATGGGTTCATCTAAATTGCCCATGGCTGTGAATGTGAGAGTGATTGGTTGTTTGTTGATGAACTGGTAGCTTGTCCAGGGTGTATCCCACCTACGCCCATAAGTAGCTGAGATAGGCTCCAGCGACCCCTTCAACCTTATTGAGGATACATTGGGTTCAGGTGATGAATTAATATTATAAAAGGTCTCTAATGTTGTATTTGGCATCATTTTAACATTATATTTGCAGTAACCCAGCATTTGAGTAAAGGCAGGTTCATTTTCATTCATCATAGGCAGCAAATGAATACAGCAAAAGACTGACTATGGAACCTAAACAATCAGACTTGCTAGCCTCAAAATTACCGATGATACAACACTGAAATCTATGAAATTTGCTCAGTTGTTTAAACGTTTGGAAACTGCTGCTCTGGGGTGCTGATGAAGGGGGTTAAAACATGACAAATTCATGGGGCCTAGCATTTGTGAGTGACTCATAGAGCACTGGAGGGCTGGGGTCCAGTTGTGAAAATTTCAATGAAGATCCATTGTGTAAGAGAAGCATTGAAGTAGGGAATACATTGAACATATGTTAGGTTTGAATTTAATTTTCACACCAGCAGAAGTGACACTATGTGGCATACATACCCCCCTCCTGTTCCAACAGATTGTCAAAATACTGAATTTTAGAAAAGGGTCCACAACGTTTGCCTTTCATGAGGCCCACAATTGGTAGTGGTGCCCCTGCTGCTACTATTCAAAATGTGAAGCAATTTAGTTGTATTTATTATTCAGCCAATACACACAGAGAGACAGCTTTTATATATCTTTATTTAATATTATTTCTGTGAACAATTTTATGGTTAATTGTTTTAAGTCCCACAGTTGTTTTGGGCAGAAAAGTCCCTGAAAAAATGTAGCTTAAAGGTTTAGTTTGTATTATTTAGTGATACTATCTAGTGGTAAAGCTGCAGATTGCATACTCTCACCCACAAGTGTATCACTCATAAAGTGATTTTAAAAATCTGTTAGGAAATGCTTCAATTTGTCTCATGATGGGCTTGCAAAGTCTGATGAACCAAGAAAATGGACAATGCACAGATATCGGCCAAGATTTACTGGTCAGTATTGTTATTCGTATTTAAGATGTCTCTTCACTGACAGCAGATATTTCTCAGTTTGCTTTTTGTCATTTTAAACACTATAACATTATAAAACACGCACACACACACACACACACACACACACACACACACACACACACACACACAAACAGGTAACAGTAATGTCTAACACTGAATCTCATTCTTCATAAAGGAGAGGAAGAAGAGCACATCCATTCAGAGCTACTATAGTAACTAGTTGAGACTGCTGACCTACTACCTCTGTGGGTATAAACAGCAAAAAATCTGTTTTCTTAGGTGGTTTTACACTAATAGAAAAGTTATTATTAATCTTATTTTAATCAGATCCTCCCTAATTCCCTGCAAATCTTGCATTGTATCTTTTAGTCAAACCCCAATTGAGTTGTGGAACTACTGTCAGAGCAGATTTTATATAATTTCCCATTTTCAGACACTTATGTTGACTCTATGAAGGGCAGCCCACTCATCAGTATCCAAATTATCAGAATTTGTGAATGATACTGAGCATCTATTTCATTTCTTCATTCCCCTGCCTGGTTTCTGGACTCTCCGAGAACTAGTGCCCATGCTTGGTGATGTTGTCCACATGTGGTCATGCGAGCATACGAACACAGATAGCTATCTGAGTACTCCATCAAGATTTGGGCGTATCTGTGATTGCGGTCATGCCCCTTTTCTTGCTTCAGAAATTGGTATCTCCTCAGCCTCTCACATAGATTCCTCCCTGTGTGATGTCTGATGTAAAAGGAGCTGATGGTAAACAACAGATGTATGAAATTAAACTAACATTCTCAAAAGCCCCCCCCCAAAAAAAACCCAAAAAAACAAAACAAAACAAAACAAAAAACTCAACACCAACTAAAGGTCTTCATAAAGCAGTGGTTTCCAAAGAAGACTCTAACAAAACAGCTCTGACATTTGACAAGCTAAGCCGTATGCTAGAAAAAACGCATCCCCCGAGGGTACCCAAATGCCACCGCACACTGCAACACACAACAACCCACCAAATGACAGATTCCCCTTTAAACAATGTTGACTAAAAAAGCAGCGGCAAAAGTGAGAGCGCATTGAAATGGGGAGCAACTTAATATGCTGGTTTGTAACACAATTTCCTATTATGTTCTTTACAAATGCCATTCATCAATGTCATATAAAGTTGATCTCATCTTGGAAGGCCAGGTAGCACCATAAATCCAATCCCCAAATCATTTCCAGGACAAAAAATTTGATGTAATTAAGAGAATCTCTTCATGCCTGAAGGCTTTCACAGATTAATTTCAGCCTAAAAAGTCATCGATATCCTGTGCTATACTTCAGCTAAGAATGGCGTAAAATTATTTAGTGTTTTAGAAGATCGATTCTGTGTCACATTGGGCCAATACCCCTGTCAGTCTGGGTGCCTTCACATATAAAACCCCCACGTAAGGGTTAAATGAGTTAAAACCATGCCTAGTAGACACACACCCAGGGGCTTGCGTCCTCTCCCAGGATGTCAATAAGATGTAGTTTACAACACAGCAGATGTAAGCAACCTATTTATAGCTATAAAGGCTGTGGTGAGAGTGGGATTGCCAGGCGTTTGATAATGGAATGATTTACTAAGACCGCTTTTAAAAGAAGAGGCCTTTCACATGGAGAAAACTATTGATTCTCCTCACAGACTCACCAATGAGGAGGTAATTCTTAGGGGGCTCTTTGCAGTGTTGCAGCAGTAACATATTGATCCACAATCATGATCATAATTATTTGGAAAAAAAAGACCAACAGATGTGATGTAATGTGAGAAGAAACACTGTAAGCAATCTGCTGATCTTCACATCCAATTATTTTTTTCTGGAGCTTTGGCACAAAAAGTGACTTTTACACCGTTTAATCAAACGACGCTTTCAACCTGTGTTAGCCTGTCACAAGACAAATGGAAACTGAAGGAGGAAGTCAGGCAAGCACACCAGTCTTTGTGCCTTTTAGAAACACAAAATGAGTTCTTTTATTACCTTCAGTTCACCAAACTCGACCTCCAAAACCATGTTCATCACTGTCATCTCAAATCATCCATGTACGCAGTGTACCCATTTTGATATGTCATTGCTTAATTGAGATAAAACCACTGTATTTCATGTCACAGAAGATGAATGGAGGACTGTTGGACATTTCTGAAATTAAATGGAACATTTTTTCCTCACTCATACAATATGAGTATCTGGTCTCGCGCCAGCACACAGGCTTAAATGAGAGAATTTGGCAGGGCTGCTGGTATTAACGACCCAGGCAGCCGTTGTAAGGTTGAAAGCCACAGTGCTCACAAAAGAGATGGGCTTGGCTCCTCCGGTATTATTCCACGGCGAGAAACATTGTGAACAAGTATTGATGTTCCGACTTGAAGGAGCAGTGTAATTCGGAAAAAAGAGGGATCAGCTCTGGAAGGGGGGGCGTTTCAGATCTGTAGCATTCATGTTTCAAAGCAACTGTCAAAATAAATCTCTCCAAATGGATTTTTAGAGGCTTAGACATACTGTTCACAGCAAGAGGAGACACTAGCCATGAATTGTTGTTATGACCCTTTGACTACAAGGTAAAAATCCCATTGAGGGGCTTGCCACAGAAGGTTATATACTTGCTTTCCAATTTTACTGTCCTTTTCAGCTGCTTGGAGTTATGTTGCAGTATGTGACACAGTGATAAAGCACAGCATGGTGACACTCATCCCTTTATGCAATGAAACAGGGGGGTGAAGGATTTTACTATTTCATGTTAAGTGACATGGATTAGCAGCCAGATAAATCACTGCACTTGATATTAGGCTATAAAGTGCAGAGCTTTATGAAAGGCACAATGCTTTCATCTACTTATCTGGATTTATTTTGGCTCTGTATCTGTCACATACGCACAAATGCCAATAAGCTATACAGAGTCGAGGCTGATTCTTCTTTAAATGATGGCATGCACTTAAAACGACAGTTTATCAGTGGTGAGCAAAATGCTTCCAAAGTGAACCTACAAATAGTTTTAAATCCCACAATCACACACGGACAGTGAAAAGAGCACACGTATAATAATAATAATGAATAAATAAATAAATAACTCGGTTTGACACAAATGACAAGCCATAAACAGGGTCAAATTGCACACCTATAAAACAAAAAACTCAAATGACGGACTTGAGAAAGCACAACTCAATTGGTTTTGCTAACAACGGCATCCATCCGGTAGAGGGGGAGAGAGAGAGAGAGAGAGAGAGAGAGAGAGACAGCCCCACACATTAGTTCCTCAGAAAACGTGGAGACACAAAAATCAGCTAACACTGGAAGCATGTCTGACCACATACCCTTGTTGTTCTCCGCATCCCGTCCACACAAGTTGTTCCTGGACGCACGGATCGTCCGCTCCACACCGCGCGGATCGGTCCTCTGCGCGGCGTCTCAGATGAGCGGAGCGTGGAAGAGAGGAGAGGAGGAGAGGAGGAGAGGAGCCGTCCAATCAGCACCGCCTGATGGGGAGGGATTGCAGCCAATCGACCCCGGGAGCGAGGAGGATGCTGCTGCTTTGTTTAAGAGAGACTGACTTTCAGTTCAACAGAACGGCCGTTTGTTATGGCCGGCTGATCTGATGGCATCTGAGCAAAAATAAACCTACATCCCAGTTAACTGCAGGGGAGGCATCAGCAGGATGATTGACTGCGTCTCCTCTGGATCCTCTACTTTGATTAAAATAACACTATTAAGATTTAATGATCCCAGGAAATAAGCCATTGAGGCCCGGACCTCCAGGAAATATAACTTTATGAAGAGGTAAATCTGTATTTTCATCATAAACCACCGTATCATCCATCACCAGCTGTACTGTTTTTTTTTTTTATTTTTTTTATTTATTTTTTTTTTTTATTATTATTAACTGAATGGAGTAAATTGTAAATTGTTTACAGGGATTTTGGGGTGGCAAGAACTCTTTTCATTGTGGTATGGGAGGATAGAACATAGGCTATATATATATATATATATATATATATATATTATCATGCACTGACAAAATCCAAGCCCAAGATAAGTGTCCAAACAAAACAAAGCTTTGCAGCTTTTAAGAAGCAGAATATAGCAACATGCAAACCACCAAAAACAAAGATGTTTTGCTCATTAAAAATATTTACTGGAGTAGAATAAAATACATTCCAAATCACTTAAATATATTGTTTAAGAAGTTTGTGAAAATAGTGGTGGTTTGTTATTAACCTAAGGAGCAAAATGCTCTACAGTAGGGGGATCTCCTGCCTCACCTTAATTGTCCCCTGAACAAATGGATTAGCTCTACAAAAACTATATTTGCTGTGGATTGTCAATGAAAACATTACTGAAAAAAGTCCAATTAAAAAGCTGCCAAACAGCATTTTAGCAGAGGATGCTAAATTACTGAACCAGCAACAGTGCTTCCTTAACTTAAAGGAGCTGTCAGCACAATGTAGTCCAAACACACTTTGTAAAGCTATCACTTCCACACTGACACTAAACCACAGTTTTTTTTTGTCGGCGTAATTAACTTTGCGCTGTATTTTGCTTGCAACCAATTACCCTGTGTTCAAGCTGTAACCTGGAAGGAAAGAAAAAACACATCTGTCAGAAGTGACAAAAGCCACCTAATGGAAAAATCTGTAACTGCTACAACAGGCCTCCTCTATCAGTAAAAATCAATATGCCTTTCACCGAAGAGATCTTGGCTGGACGGTGTTATGTAGGTAGGCCATTCATCAAAGCAGCCAGCCACACAAAGAGGATACAGCCAAGTGTACTACCATTCTCATTTGTCTGTGCACTGACTGATTAAAAAGTCATGTATTGTGGAGTTCATGAAGTTTTATTTCAACCAGGAGACATAATAGAAATGAAAAACTTCTTTATTCAGACTCAAAAGAAACCAGACAGTGATTTTTTTCCAAAGCCAGGAAACACAGTTCGAAATTAAAGCACATATGCAGTTTGTTTTCAAAATATAGCCATGTTAAGATAGCTTCTCAAAGTCAGCAAAAATATATAGAGATGCATTCTCAAAGATAAATACCCACTTTCTTTTTACTCACTCTGCACACCGGGTGCGTTCAGTCAGCATCAAACAAACAGATATTGAATGAGAGCAGAAACATATTTTGAAAACTCAGTACAAAAAACTAAAACTAAAAGTCCGAGCAGTTCATCTCTCCATGGACATGGATACGAAATGATGTGTGGTCAATGCCACTGTGTTATTTTGCTGAAAAGGCTGAATTCAAGAGTTATCGCTGTCATCATCATCATAGTATCTGTTCCTCTTGATCTGCTCCTCCACTGTCAGGCTGTCATCATCGTCTGCCCACAGAGAAGTACCATCTCGGCGTGTGCTGTAGTTTGTGGCAAAGCTGTCATCCTTCCCCCTTGCATCTCCCGCTTTATCTTTCGACTCCATCCCGAAATCCAAAAGGTCATCCAGCACCGACACCATAGGCGTCTCGCTAGCAGATTGACTGAAGATGTCGGATTTCAAATCAGATAGCAGGCTGGAACTGCTAGTACTTAGGCTGGCGAAAACGTCCTCAAGGAAGCTTGATGTGCTAATCTTTGGCTCAGTGGCCTCGTTTTTGAAAGAGAACATTCCCTCGCCTGTCTCTGTAAAGAAATTTGTGTCTGAATAGCTGTCTGTGGCTTCAGTACATTTGGCACCCGCTGGCACAAAAGCATCATCCCTCTGTGCCAATTGCAGCACTTCAGTTGGCATCCATTTTGATTCTTCACAGTGATCGGCTTGGAAAAAATCTCTATCTGTCAGAAAGAGTGACTGATTTTCCTTTGTCGCATCCTCATTAAGCCCTCCAAACAGGATTTCATTGTCAGCCCACGTCTTGCTGTTGTTATTGTTATTGTTGGAGTTTGCATTCAGGGCCTGGCCGCCAGTCGTTTCCTCATCTATTAACGTGACCTTTATTGCCTCCCCATTGTTTGCGCCATCATTACTCCCTTTGTCTTTCTCTTCTTTTTCTTCACCTGCTACATTCTCTATCTGTCCGTCATGTCCATTCACTTTCACTTCCTCCACCCTTTCAATGCTTTTCTCCTGATTCTTTCCCACCCCACTGTCTTCAACTTGTTCTTTCAACTCCACTCCAGGCTGTACTTCAGAGTCTATCCTTGAACCCATTTGTGCTGCAGCCTCAGTGCCACTGTTCAGCTCTTTTGTTTCCTGAGTGGGAGTAACACTCACTTCTTCCTCAGTAACAGCAACAGAGGAGGCCGAAACCTCAGACTGTGCTGGAGTCTCTTCAGATTTCACTTTCTCTGCTACACAGAAGTTCTCCTGCACCTTGTCATTTTCCTGCTGTCCATTTTGTACTTTCACAACGGGACTTTCAGTCTCTTTTAATGAAGGTTTAACATCGTTTTCCTGTGCTGAATCCTCCTTAGGGGGCCATGAGGGTTTCACCAACTTTAGCTCCTCCTCAACAGAAAAGGGTTTCTTTGGAGAATCTTCCTGAGGAGGCCAAACTACAGCAATCTTGCTTGCTGCCTTTTTGTTTTCATCCACTGTTTTTGTGTCATTGTCCTGTGCACCTAATGTGGTGGGGACACTACTCTGAGCAGCAGAGGGTTTGGAATTAATGATTCTCTTTTCAGGTGAGGGGGACCTTACTCTATTTTTTTCATCTGGCCTCTCCTGGTTCTTATTGTTCCATAACTCTTTATGTGGTTTCTGTCCAAATCCTTCATCATAATTCCCTTTTGACTTGAACAGTTGCTTGTAGTGTGGCTTGCAGTACATTCGTCCATGGAGAGAGGCGTAGTTGCCAAGGCTATAAAATAAAGCACAGAAAGAAAGAGGTTGAAGTAGCATAGAGGAAAAAAATGTTTTGCCTAGTGAGGAGGCCTTGCTGTACCTTAGTTTGCCTCTGCAGTGTTCACAGCGAAAGCAGCTCTTATGAAAGTTTTGTTTGTCTGCAATCAGAGATTCCATGGGGTACACCCTCTTCCGACAAGCCCTGCATAGTTCGGACTCTGGAACTCGAACTCTCTGAAAAAAGGAAAACAACAAAAACAACCTTTAACTCATGTCATACGAAAGCTGACAACAAACAAATTAATGCTACAACAATCCACAGTATGAGCACCAGGCAGATCGTTTGTAGAAAATCAATTGTGAAAATGCACTGTAATTAGTAGGAGTATTACAAACGCAATTAATTTTCTAAAAACAGCTTGTGTTATTTTGCAATTACCATTAAATCTTTAAAACACAGTATAATTATTCTATTGTACATATCACATGCTCTTTCAACCAGAGAATTCAAACAAACTATTGAGGTTAGTTATCATTTTAAACCATTAAAATGTCATATTATCATGGTGCAGTCATATTACAATCAATACACAACAATAAATGAAATTCAGAGGTTTAAACAAAAAGCTTTAAAATGTGAAGTAACATATATATGGGACAGCAAATGTAATCTTATTCAAACAAAGGTTATAGAATTTATTTTTTATTTTACTGAAATGTTTAGCTTTGAAACCCTCCTTTCTGATGTTACATGGTCTGAATGTCACAAAGCGAAACCTCTCAGCAAAGAATATGAGGTGTTATCTATAGGTGATAACATCTCAAAAGGCGCTGATATCCTTGAGAGTTGACGGTTTGAAAAATGTGGCAAGTAATATGAATCAAAAGATGTTTCTGTTTATGTTCTGCAAATGCTGAAAAGTGTCCACACTTAGTTTTAATGTTTGGAAAGTCTTTCTTAAATTCTAATTTGGTGAAATACATTAGAGTTTGTTTATTTTGTTTAATATGATCTGCAATGAAAATAAAGACATTTTAGTTACAAATGTGAGCACAATGGGGCTATGCTTGTTTTTGTTTTTTTTAAAGATGAAGTATTGTTCTCCGGTGAAAACAACTGCACACACTACACACACTTCACAAAATAGGAGCATGAATAAATAAAACACAGTGTAAACTCTGAATCTAAAAAAATATATACCAAGCCCCAACTCAATCCTTTAGTGTGAATTTCTAAAATTAAAGAGCAATGTTGAGTCATGTCAAAGGTTACTGCTTTTTTTTTTTTCAATATAATGCAGTGTTCACACAAAGCCTATTAATCATACCGCCATGCCTGTTTAGTATCCTCATGCTGCATATCCAGGTTTACCGGTCATGACAGTCTCCTGCTGCCGAGTTACAATCTGAGAAGTCCTCTGCTCTGTGACACTGAAACCCAGGTTCTGGAATACTCCTTGGCTCTCCGCCCATGACTGCTGGAAGCTTCTCAGCAGTTCCTCAGTGGAGGCCTCGGCAGGCACGTCCACCAGTGGGACTTGGCCTTTCACCACTTCGGCATAGGACGGAGGGCTGCCTCGGTTCACAGAGTTTTCAGAGTGCATCTGCGTCATACTCCGAGTCTCGCTTGTCATGTTTCCAAAGTCGTCAATGTTGCAGAATTGCTCAGTGACTGATGTTGTTTCGGAATGACCCGCTGGCTCAGAGTAGATTGATTCAGGTTCTCTTCTCTCTATTTGCTCTCTTAGTTCTCGTGCTGCTTGAGAACTGTGCTCTCCGGTCTCAAACACATCCTTTATGGCTTTAACATTGAAAGTTGAGATATCTTCAGTTCTCGGGGTATGTGGCTCTGTTTCTACATCTTCCGTGTCACTTCCCAGCCTCTCTGTGATGACAATAGGATCCTTCCTGGTATAAACCTTCGGTTTTGGAGATTCAAATTTGTTTACCAGTTTAGTTAGGTCAACTCTTGGGAGGTCTGCTTTCAGAAGGTCTATAGTCATCATCTCATTGGGTTCCTCACTTTCTGGTCCAAGGCGTTCAGGGATGTCAATAGGGTCCTTTCGAATGTAGGTCCGGTTCACCTCGGCTTTCTGGGCTTCTTCAAAGAAAGACTTTTTATCTTTCACAGTCATCATGGAGTCCACCATTTCAGTGACATCCACCAGCTGCTCACTATCTGTGGGAGTCTCCCTGTCACTAAATGGTGAGGCTCCCTCTGCTTCAAGAAACTCCAGGACAGGCATAGGGGGCGGAGGGGTCATGCCACGAGACAGTTTGGATGTGGTATCTCTCAGTTTCATTAGTTTCTCTGAGCGGCTAAGGGTGGGAGAGGGCGTGGCCCGGCTGAGGGTAGATGTAGGGGTGTATGACTTGCGAGGAGGAGGCGGGGGTGTACCAACACATTTGTAAGGTGGGGGAGAAGGGGTCACTCTGAGCGGTGAGTCCGTCCTCCTTGACTCAATGCTGATAAAAGTGGGCGATGGAGTGCGGATGCTCGCCAATGGAGAGGCCACTCTGTGATCAGCTTTTGTTACCTCACTCAGATCCTTGTTCTGTTGCACAGTTTTTTTCTCTTCAGTAAATTTCTTTTCCATTTTGGTTGAGCCAATACTAATTTTTGATATCTTTGCAGTACTGAAAACATTCTTGTCTGGTTTGGGAGGGGCTACTGGTGGTGCTGGAGCTGGAGGTGGTGGTGCTGGTACAGAATCAGGAGGAGGTGCTGCTGCTGGTACTGGAGGAGAAGGTGGTGGCAGTTCAACTGTTTCCTTTTTTCTCACAAGTTTCAGGTTTTCGTTAAAAAACGTGAGCTTTGCTTGAAAAATATTTTTTATATAAAACACCATCTCCTTCAGCTTTTTCTTATTTTGGTGTTTAGCCAGTTCACTTAAATTCCTCCTCTCATCTGAGCCCATCAACCAGCCAGGGACTTCACTTATTATCATGATGACAGCATTAGAGTCTATTTTGCTTGGTGTGCCCTCAAGCTCGCTCATTTGAGTGAGCAGTTTATGTATGACATTACTTTTCTCTAAGTCTGTGATTTCTACTGAATGATCCTCATCTTTACTGGACGGTTTAACTTTAAGCTCCCCTTTGGATTTTCCTGCTTTTATGTGCATTTTACTTGTCTCTGCTACCTGCTGCTTTATTTGCTGTTTCTGCGTACGAATAGTCTCTTGCGTCTTCTTGGTCACAATCACCTCCTCCTGATTGTGAACATGCTCTGTTTTCATGCTCTGCTGACTCTGGGAGACAGACATGTGCCCCTGGCCTTGATGAGTTGCTTCTATCTTTGACACCTTGGGCATTAAAAGTGTAACTGATGGTGACAGTCTCACTTCGGTTTCATTATTGGACACTTTCTTTCCTTTTTTCACATGAACCTCCACTTCTTTTACAGGTGGGGTCACTTGATCCTTCATCTCCCTCACTTTCATTTCTGTTGTAGTCATCTTGGTGCTTGCTGATGTCAGCTGGTTGGATTCCTGATTCACCTTTTCCTGCATTTCACTTTTCATCGTCTCCTTTTGTCCCAGACTGTCACATCTCTCCTCTTTCTTCTCCGCTGGGATTTTAAATGTTTTCACCTTGAAACTTGGAGTTACTTTTGGAATTCTAGTGGGTTGAGAAGGAGTCATTTTCCCCTCTTGTGTCAGAGCCGCATTAATATTCTTTACATCTTCAGCTTTCAATGTGACCGCGGCCTGGCTTTGAAGATTCACATTTTCCTGGACAGCACTCTGTATGGCAGCAATAGACTTGGTACTGGATTTCTTAATAAACTGCTGCTCCGTGATGGAAGAAGTGACCACATTAGAACATGACTGGACTTCAATATTGCTGGTTTCATGATGAGACTGAGAAGCAGAAGGGGCCTGAGCTTTGGGTGTGGGGGCAGTTTGACTCTTTTTAATGACATCAGTAGAGGCTTGTGTTTTTTCTGAGAGAACATTTGAGGATGGAGGGGTTAATTTTTTATTTACCACTGAAATCAAGGGTTTACTCAATGGGATATAGGAAGAGGTTTTCTTGGCAGATATTTCTTGTGCTGATATTTCCTCTTTAGAAATAGTCCTGGCTTCTTCTGTCTTTGTTTTTGTTGCTTCTGCTGCTGCTTCCTTCTCAACTTTCTTTGCTGCAGTAAGCTCAGAACTACATACAGGGGAGGATGACTGTATATTAATTAGAGGAGATGTGGGAGTCGTAACTGTATTTTTCTCACTTTCGTCTTTTTCTGTTTTTTGCTGACGGTATTTTTCCTCTGCAAGCATGAGGGGGGTTTTAAACTTGCGAGTGTAAGGCCTTGCTTTTGGTTCTGGGGAAGGTTCAGGGGGTGGTGGAAGTTTAATAGGAGGAACAAACACTTTTTTAGGTGGCTTTGGACTTTCTTTTGACATCGGTTTTACAGTTGGGACACAGTCTGGTATTTTTGTTGCAGATACTGCTGTTGATTCAGACTGAGTCTTTTTACTTGCTCCAATGTCCTGAGTTGTTTCAATCTTTTTCACCTCCTGAACCTTAGTTTCTTTCATTTGCTCTACTGTCACACTTTTACCCTGATCTGGAGGCAGTTGTGGGGGAGGAGGTGGAGGCGTCACTTGCTTTTTCTGCCATTTGGGTTTAACTTGTATAGGCTTTTGTGGCTCTGCTGGCTTGGGCACTTTGAATAATGGCTTGCCGATGGGTTTTCCTGGCTTCGAAGGGGTAGGCTGAGGCATTGCATTAAGCTCATGCTGTGAGGGAGGAGGAGGTAAAAAGTCTTGTCCAGCCACAGCAGGTGGAGGGGGAGGAGGGGGAGGAGGAGGGAAAAATTCTGGCTCAGACTTCATGCATTCCACAGGAGGTGGCGGTGGCGGCGGTGGGAGGTCACTGTCTTGCCTCATGATAGAAAGCCGAGAACTGGGGGATGCTGGGCTCTCCAGCACTGGTGATGGTGGTGGAGGAAGAGAGAGTTCAGACTCTGATGGTGGAGGTGGGGAAGATGGAGGAGGGGGGAAATGAATTTCTGGCTTCACCTTTTTTATCATACCTTTCCCTCTCATGTCAAGGTTTCGGTAATCACTCTTCGCATTTTTGATGTTTTTGTTTTGTGTGAAAGCCTTGTCCTCCCTTTGCTTTTGGGGCATTTCCTCTGATGCTGTCACATTTTGCTTATGCGTGACAGTTTTCTCTGTCACCATGGTTTGCACCTGTTTGATTGTCTTCGTTTCACATATTTGCTTCTTTGAAACATTTGTCTGAGATGAGCTTTGCACCTCTTTCATCACACTAACATCAGTGGCTTTAGTCTCTGTTTGATCTTTATTAGTCATTTGTTTATTCTTTATTGTAATGGGCTTAGGAGCCTGTGTTTTCTGTGGAGGCAATGCTTTCTGCTTCTGTTCTTTCATATTCATCTTTTGAGAGGCCCCGGGAGCATTGTCTGCTTTGGCTACAGTAACAGAGTGGTCCTCCTGGGTTATTACCTGTGTTTTCACCAATTTGCTTTCGTTTTGCCTCTGTATGTGCTTTTGTGACTCACTGCTCTCCGAGAGGTTTTTCACAGCGGGGGCTGGATTGACTGCTACACACTCACTCTTCGATTCATGCACACATTCATGCTCTGCCTGCTTTACACTTAATGGATTTTTCACGGATACTTTTGTTTTCTTGGTAGAATACATACGTTTTGGATTTGAATACTGTTTTCTTTGCATGAGGCACTTTATTGCTCCTTGAACATCTCCTTTTACTACCTCCTCTTTTTCCACTACTGTTGTCTCTTGCCCTTCGTAAAGAGATTTAATGGATGTTTTCACATCTCCTTCAATGCTCCCCCTACGCCGCATTCTTGGAGAAGTTGACGGCTCCAGCAGCTGCTGGATTGTGGCTTTGACATCCCCTTGTTCGCTCACTTGATGCTGGTAAATCTTCTTCTCACTTGATGCTTCATGTAGACTTTGCATGGCAGTGTGGATGTCTCCTTTGACAATCTCTTCTTTTTCCACCTCTTTCACAGCCTGTTTTGCCTCCTCCAGGGATTTTAGGGTCCCTTTGATATTACCTGGTACTAAATCTTCAACAGTTGCTTCAGTTTTCATGGTGGCAGATTTCTCCAGTGACTCAAGAGCACCTCTGATGTCTCCCTTGACGATTTCAGGCTTTTCCATTTCTTTGGCTTGATGCTGAGCCACCTCCAGAGACCTCAAAGTAGTAGGTATATCTCCTTTCACCACCTCCTCTTTCTCTATTACCAGTTTTTGATTGATGGCTTGGGTGAGTGAATCCAGGGCTGCACTAAGGTCACCTTTAACAATATCCTTTTCCTCCAGATTTTTATAAGTAACTGTTGGCTCAGTCATAAACACTTCAACAATGCTATACACGTCACCCGGAACTATATCATCCTTTGCCACTGTGCGACCAATTTGCTGTTGATTCTTACGCAACAAGATTTTAGTCTCTTCAATGTCACCACCTATGATAGATTCTTTTTGCACCTGCTCTTGAGTTTCATCTTGTTCATACTGGAGCTGCCTCAGATAATCCAAGGCCCCAGACTCAATGCATGTGGAATAAAAGCTAACGTTTCCTCTTTCTGTGTCCCCTACTTTTATCTTTTTTGAATCCTCTGCTCCTGAGTTAGAGAGAAGACGATGAAGTGTTTTGCTAACATTGCCCTGAACAATGTCCTCTTTCTCTAAACTGGCTCCCTCCCCTTTATTTAAGAGGGAATAGATGGTCATCCTGACGTCTCCTTTCTCATCCTCTTGAATCAGAATGCCGCGCTTGGAGGAACCCTCATTCTTCAACAGATTGTTGATGGCCTCTTGAATGTCACCGCAAATAATTTCCTCCTTCTCCACATTGATTCCCTTTTCCTGGTTAAATAGCTGCTTCACTGTGGTGTTGATGTTCCCCCGCTCCTCCTTGTCAATAGTTATAGCCTTTTCAGTGGTCTCCCTGCGGTTTAAGAGGTTCATCATGATGTTGCTCAGATCCCCACGGATAACCTCTTCTTTTTGGATTTGTGGTGCTTCCTGGTTCATCAGTTTGTACTTCGCCATACGGACATCACCGATCTCATCAGCCTCGAGGAGAATACCCTGTGAGTCGACCATTTTCTGTGAGTAAAGCTCTTCAAGTGTCTCTTTGATGCTTTTACCCATTATTTCTTTCCTTTCCATGCTGCTTTCGTTGAATTCGTGGAAAGGGGTGGTCTCAAACATCCATGTTGTTGTTTTCACATCTCCCTGTGGAATTGCCTCTTTTTCAACAACAGGTTCTATACCATCTTTCTGTTTGATCCTGTCTAGAGGCTGCTCCTCAAACAGCCACACAGACTGTTTGACATCGCCTTTCATCACTTCTTCTTTTGTCACTTTTTCCATGTCATTGTATTCAGCTCCTTCTCCATGAATTTCATCAATTGTGCGGGTCTCAAACATCCATGTGGCAGATCTGACATTGCCTTTTTGAATCTCACTTACACTAACAGTCCTGATGTACTTTTGAGACATTTCATCAGTTTCAAATCGCTGTTTGTTTGTCTTCACATTGCCACCTTGGATGTCTGCAACTGTTTTACACTGGACTTTTATTTCCTCTGTAATTTCATCCAGAGGTTGTGTTTCAAACCTCCATCTGGCAGAGCTAACATCTCCTTTGTTGATGCCCTCTTCAGTTACAGCCTTAATAACATACACCTCCTCCGAATCTCTAATTGTATCCAGAGGTTTAGTCTCAAAAAGCCATCTAGCTCCCACCACATCTCCTCTCATGATTTCTTCCTTTGTTACAGTCGTTACTTCATGATAGTGGCCTTCTTTGTCACAGATAGCATAAAGCGGCTGAGTTTCAAACATCATTGTGTAATTCTTCACATCTCCCTTTTCTTTCTCATTTCTGAAGATGCTTGTAAGTTTAGAAATGTCTGTCTTGGTTGACTCGTCTTTAATCTCATCAAGAGAGTATGTCTCAAAAATGAAACGGCCTTTGTCGACATCACCGCCCTGCACATCAGTCACAGTGCGAATTTCCCGCATCGTAGTGTCTTCACGTATGGCATCAATCGGCTGATTCTCAAACATCCAGGTACAATTAACCACATTCCCGCGCTGAATGTCTTCAGCCTGCTGCGTCTTCAGCCTCTGCATCATTTCATCAGATGTAGAGCTCATTATGTCAGAAGAGCGATTCTCAAAGATGTACTTCATCCTAGAGACATCACCTGACTGAATGTCGATTTCTGTAACCCTCTTGAATGAGCCATAGTCCTCACCTGTGAGGTTTTCAAGGTTCTCCGTTTCAAAGAGGAAGCGGGCCAGCCGTACATCTTTTCCGTGTATGTCCTCTTGGTTTACAGTGCAAGTTTTCAAAATGGTCTCAGATTCAGGTTCAGTATGATCACGAATGTTGTCGAGAGTTTGGGTTTCAAACAGCCAAGTGCAGGTTTTAACATCTCCCTTTTGCACTTCCTCCACATCCGTTTCACTCTTCTCAACCTTTTCATAGAGCACATCCATTGGCTGAGTCTCAAACAACCACCTACATGTTTTTACATCTCCTTTCTCAATTTCAATACCTTCTTTAGTTTTATGTTCTTCATCCTCAAAATTACTGAAAAATTTAATAGCATCAAGCGATTGAGTTTCAAACAACCACTTGGCTGTTTTGACATCTCCTGACTCAATCTCCTGTTTGGATATCCCCTTTATGATCTGGAACTTATTGATACTTTCATCAAACTCATCAATGGGACGTGTTTCAAACATCCATCTGCAGCTACGTACATCTCCCTTCACAATCTCCTCACGTCTCACTGTCCTTACCTCATGGTAATGGCCAGAGCTATCTTGCATAGCATACATAGGAGTGGATTCAAAAAGGACTTTGTTAGATTTCACTGACCCACTTGTGACACCTTCAACCTGAATTTTTTGTGTTGCCTCGCACTTACTTAAATCCATACTTTCAAACCTTTCTTTAAAGTTTGTCACGTCTCCTTTATCGAGAGCTTCAATATTCACCGTTCGTGTAATCTCCTTCTTCTCCTCCCTTATATTCTCTAGTGGCTGGCTTTCAAAGACCCACTTTTGATGCCTCACATCACCTTTTTCTTCCTCAGATGCAACCATTTTCTTAAGTTTCCCAACTTCAAGCATCTCCTTAAGATTTTCCATTGGAACTGTTTCAAATAGATATTTTGCTGACTGAACATCACCTCCTACGATTTCCTCAGAGGGTAAAGGTCTACAATTGGCATTATCTTTCAGAGTATCCATCGGCTGGGTTTCAAATACCTCACAGTGCTTCCGCACATCGGCTCCAATTATTTCCTCCTTTTGTTTCTGGGAGCTCTCCCATTCCTCATCCTTAATTGTATCCAGAGTCTTTGTTTCAAAAAGCCATCTACCTTTGTTGACACCGCCTTGAATATTATCCTCCATGGAAATACCACATATCAGCTTAACATTTGTGGGGTCTTTGTTGATCATACCTAAAGGCTGAGTTTCAAACATCCAGCGCGATGTCTTGACATCTCCTTTTTCAGTCTCCTCCCTGCGGATGGTGGTGATCTCCAGCATCTCACCTGAATCACCCCTGATGACACACATCGGTTGGGTCTCAAACATACGAGTGGTGGTCTTCACTTCTCCTTTTATCTCTTCCAGCTCAGACTTGAGGCTTAGAAAACTGCTCTCCTCTATGGTTTCTGTTTTACTGAGAGAATCTAGATGCTGGGTTTCAAACAGATATCTGGCTGTCTTCACATCTCCCCCAGTGATGTCTTTTGCAACAACACCATCTACATCCTGCTCATCTTCTTGGTAGATCTTATTCAGATAGTCAAGCGGCTGTGTCTCAAAAAGCCAAGTAGCTGTGCGGACATCTCCTCTTGCAAGATCTTCTTGTTTTTGTGACACCTCTGTCGCAACAACTGTCTCGTTGCCTAGAACATCCATAGGCTGAGTCTCAAACATCCAAGCTGTGTATCGCACATCTTTGCCAGCAATGATCTCCTGCTGCGCAATATTCCTCACCTCATCCTCATCTGGAGTGTCATTTTTAATTGTATCTAACGGCTTGTTTTCAAACATCCAACGCATGGACTGCACTTCTCCTTTTAGGATCTCCTCCCACTCCACTGACTCAGGGCTTGAGCATTTACTTGGGCTGTTAGCTTCATTTTCAAACATATAACATGCTTGCTGCACATCTCCCACTATTTCTTCACTTTCCAAATGCTTTATTTCTGCCTCAGTGAGCTGGTTTAAGAACTCCACCTCAAGGTTCTTGCGCACCTCTGGATTTATGTGCTTGTAGAGGCGTTTTAGTTCAGCCATACTCTTGTGTTTGAAATACTGTTCTTTTACAGTGCTCTTATTCTGGGAGGCTTGCTCGTGATGCTGGGGTGAGATTCGGGATTCTGGGACTTCCTGTGCTACCTGCATCAGGTTTGAAGGAGGGAGAGGAAAACTGTCTCTTGCCACTGATGAAGCAGATGCTGAGGATGAGACGGCCTTAACAGTGGAGTTTGTCATTGCTGAAGTTTTGGATGTTTGGTTAACTGGCACCCACTGAAACTGATTGAAATCCACATCAACCTGTGGATTTTAGATGCATTTTGGATAAAAGGAAAGAAGGACAAAAAAAAACATGTATTTTTTTCAACAATATAAATTAAAACATCAGGAAAAACACAATTTAATTTATATAATGAAATTAAATACCAACTGCACTGAAGAAGAAGAATTATATTCTTTTTACTCTGGAGTCAGATTTAGCTGTCTATCTAAAAGCCAGAGGAAAAGGTGATTTGTAATAAATGTAATGGAAATGCTTAAATATAGAAATATCCTGAGTATCCATGTTAGTTATTACTGACTGTATTGACATATTTATTGAAGATCACTTTAACAGTAATCTAATTTATTCCCTCACCTCATGGCACACACAATTTCCTTGTGATGGTTTCATCTGGACCTCATCTTCATTGTGATAGCTCATAAAAAAACCCAAAATATCATCTGTTTAGATAAAGAGACACCATTATTACCTTGATTTCCTTGGCTGGTGCAGCTTCCTCAATTGTTTTTTCATACTGCTGCTTCAAAGCCTGAGTAGAAACCTTTGGTAGGTCTTCTCCTCCGACGAGCATAACTGAATTAGACACAAGAAGAAGGCTGCCTCATTAAGTCATTCACAGTGAGGGAGCTCAGGGGGATTGGAAAGCGAAATAAATCATTTCATTAAAAACCTGAGTAGTTTTCATTTTCTGAAACCATGCAGCAGTGATTGCCCAATTTCCACTTTCCAATATTTTACCTTCCTGACTTTGCCCTGATTAGATTTGCTGTTATGCACTGAATAGAAAATCATCTGCACTCCGACTCATTTTCATATCTCATCCCTTATTCAACCATAGTGGGAACAATCATTAATATACAGGACATAAGCAGTGCTGTGATAAAACGTGCAAATTACAATATAAAAGGCACAGCCAGAATAGCATTATGGCCAACCTGTTTCATTGTAATGGTTCCCATAACTGGCGGTCACACTTTGCTGTACCCTTTGATCATGGATCACCTATGGAAAGATGGTGGCAAATCATTAGTACCATGGCAAGCAGCGTCCAACTGTTTTAATCACAGAGTCAAGGTACTTTGCATAAGTTTTCTATATAGGTCAAAGGAATGGTCTGGAAACGTGAGACGACTCATAACTAGTCGGTACCTCTTGGTTGTGAACGACGGCTGTAGAGGGCATGACCTCCCTGGCACTGCTTCTCACTGTCATCTCTGAGGAGCTTGACATTTCCTGTCAAATACACAAAAATGGAGAATGTAAATTCACCGAACCCCACATCACGTCACATTAATGGTGGCATAAAACAGTAGTAGAATAAGCAATTTGTATCTTGTGAAAAACTTAATAAAGCCCTTGTGTGGCCCGTGTCTTTCCATTACCTCCCCAGGAATGGCTAACTTTAAATTCTACTAATGGAGGGTTTCATCATTGGAGAGGAAAGGCAATAGATTATAAAAACTGTTCAAAAACTACATCAGCCATTTCATCCAGTGAGATTCATTCATCTTGAAAGAGATGAAAGAAAAATGTGATGTGTGAGGTTGTATCCTCTGCTGTTAACATGAAAGATACATGATGGGGAAGCATGGTACTCTGGAAACCACGTACAGTAAGTTTAATATCTTTTCTGATGTTTTAAAAACAGTCCTCTGGTATCACACCTGTAAGAGGAAACTTGATTGGAAAGTGGAGTTCTGTAGCAGCACAGAAGCAATACTTCGATCAAACTGACTGAAACATTTCCCCTCACAAACCCCAATGTAAAATTTAGCATTCAGCGAGGTCCTTGTGTGCTCAATGAATCCACTCTGCTTCCTGCTTGAATGAGCAGATGGGGAGAAAGCTTGTGCGTGGCAGGCCAGAAGTGACCTTACTTCACTGAGATCCGGCCCCATCGCAAGCAGCTAACGCATTCTGACATTTTCCTCACGCACACGGATGACAGTACCTTGACAAAGTTCAAGGTGCCCTCTTTGATTTGACCTACAAGAACGCCTCCAAGTCTCAGACAAAGCAGACAAGCCTGGTGCAATAAAAATCTACAGCGGAATGTTAATCGTTCAATGTATTTTTCTTTGACATAAAGCCTGCAGACATAAAGGACGGTATTATACTTGTCTTTCAAGAGCATTTATGTACTCACCATCTGTAATACTTGTTTTTCAGGAGCATTTATGTACTCACCATCTGTAACATTCTTTTGTAAAAATAAAACTTTCCCATATAGTAACATTATTCTATATTTCTACCTTTACAGCAAAGCTCACAGCACAAATATATCCTTACTGTTGAATAAAATCACACTCTAAACCATCTCTGACATTACCTGGACAGATTGCTGCTGGTAATGAAACTGAGTGACAGTCGACTGGGAAGACGAAGAAGCAAACTCCTGGTTCTCAAACTGTCTCTTTACACTGGCCAGGCCACCAGGCAGCGAGCATGCCTCTGACTCATCCATCATCTACAGCAGAAAGCAGATAGCATTAATATACACACCTGCAAATCCACCATAAACATAATGGTGTCATAAAATAATGTGTGGCAGGTTTATGGGATTTAAAGTGACGTGAAATGATCCCTTATCATCTCAAGGCATAGATCAATGGATTCATTGTTTAAAATGACACATAAATGCTGTGATATTAAAACAGTAAAGCAAGGTTTAGTTCCTTCCTTTAGGAACCTCTAGATGGCGTAAGAAGCAGAAGGCACTGTCAATGGGCTGCTTAACCCTCAAAGACCTAGACAATCCCCAATGATCAAAAGCATCTACTGCAGCACTATTCCTATCAATACTTTTAAATAATTCAGAGAAATTCAGTTTTTTAGCTTTTCACTTTCATCAGAACATCAACCACTGGGATGTTCACAGGCTCCATAGTGAATGTGGAAATACTGTCATCACTAAGTTTGACAAATAGCAGTGGTTGTAGATGCACCTTTTTTACATTCAGTTAATATATTTTGTTGAAAAAGTCGCTTTTGATTCAGTTATCCCTATCTTAATATAATAACTTGTGACTTTACTCTTAGCTTCTGTGTTACATAATTAATCAGTAAATAAAATATAGGATAGTACCTGAAAGAATGCTAAGGATAATATACAAAAATATATTGAATCAAGGTTAGTTGTAGAGAAAAATTCAGTTGGAAGTTGCTACAAAAATAGTTCCAGGTCTTAAAGTTAGCTATAAGGTCAATAAAACCTAAAATTAAACAACTGAGTGTACTTTTATGTTCATGAAATCATGGCAGGCTTTCACTTTCACTTCTATCCCACCATAGAGAGTCAAATATCAATAAGATAATTGATAGTTTAAGGGGGAACGATTTTTTAGTGATTTTTTAAAAAAAAATTTATTGAGCAATAGAATGAGTTGTTCCTTAAAGGGGACAAATGAATCCAAAGAAGAAAATAGAGAAAAGAAATGTACTGTCTAAATCTTATTTATATGGAAAACACATCCCTCGTTTTATGAGATCTGGGTAAGAATCCACACTGACTATTTGATAAAATAATCTCCTTTTGGGATTGTCAATTACTTTCCTAATAAAAGATTTATATGTAGGTTTCTGCATACATATTTAGCTTCATGGAAACTGCAAAATAGACGAGAATTTCTAGGCTTGCTGATATGTGTATGTGGTTGTGTGTCTGAACACAAGTAGCTGTCTTCTTTTTCTTTATAATGCAAATGATGACGACAATGCAGTTTGCCATTTAAGACGTTTAGGTCTGTGACATTTTAAGGGAGGTCATGGCGTTATCAATATTTTATTGCTTTAGTACAAGCTCCCTGGTGATAAGTCATGAAATCATTTCTTATTCAGCATGACTGCAGTGCACATACATAGACAGGTCAAACTCTGAATTAAAGTGTCCATCAAGGCCTTTTGTTATCTGTGTGTGGATGACAGCTAGAGGTAAAAAGGAAATATAAAATTCCCATACCTCCATCATCTGGTAACCAACCCCCACCTCTTTCAATTTTACACATAATCCCATGCTTTCAGCTGTCCGTCCGCCACACTGATGATTGGCTGAGGTTGAGGTGGATGCAGCGCTGCCACAACCAGCCATTACAGTAATGTAAGAGGACCGTTTAAAGAGTCTTGTTGAAGCTACTTTAAACTGCTGTTTGGGATGAATAATGCCTCACTAATGGCCTCTGTTTCATTAAAGAATATGCATGAGATTTATTGAATTCATACGGTGCTTCTTATTTTGAAGACAATTATGTGTTACAGCCCATTTGTAAAATGCAACAAGCCACTTGAGGCGGTGCTTTACAGAGGTTTTAGTGCTCTGTTATTCTAACAACACCACTCATATGCTCTAAAAAAGGTTGTAAAGCTTGGCCTCAAGTGGCTTGTTGCTGTGCAGATCACTGACAAGCTAAAACTCTTAATGCATTTATTTTTCTCTGTCAATATATTTTTTTTAACACACTGTTTTAGAATCTTGCTGTATTGGCCCTTTAACCCCTGAGACATTATTTTGATGAAATAGGCTGCTGTGAATTTGCATCTGTACAAGCTGGAAAAACTGAAAAAGAAAGAGAGGAATTGAAGTTTTACACAGTTAGATAAGGCATTCCAAATCTATATTAATAAGAGATTTAGAATGTTGAATGTGAACTGTGAACTGGAACACATGAATAACAAGTATTTGAATTTTGGCCCAATAGTTTTTGTTTTGGCGCTCTTTTTTTCAAATCAGTCCAGCTGCTTTTTGGCTGGTTGAACTCCAAAACATAGTTAGTTACAAAAAAAAAAAAAGGAAATCTCCACAACAGTGCAAAAAAAACAGTAAAAACAAAAAAACACAAGGAAAATTATGTGCATATATGCCTTAGGCAACCAAAGCCCAGTAAAGACGAGGAACCAGAGGGGCTATCATGGAAGGACAAGCCCTTACACGGCATACCATTGGCAAATAGAGGAAGTGGCAGATATCGAGAAAACATACCAGTGGCTGGATAAGGCTGGACTGAAGGACAGCAAAGAGGCACTACTCATGGCAGCACAAGAACAGGCCCTGAACACCAGAACAATGGAGGCCAACGTCTACCACATCAGACAACACCCCAGGTGTAGGCTGTGTAGAGGAGACAGTCCAGCACATCATAGCAGGGTGTAAGATGGTGCAGGCAAGGCATACATAGAGCAGCATAACCAGGTAGTGGGCATAGTGTACAGGAACATCTGTACAGAGTATGGACTGGAGGTCTCAGGGTCCAAACGGGAGACACCCCCAAAGGTGACAGAGAACAAACAGGCCAAGATCCTGTGGAACTTCCAGATCCAGACCGGCAAGATGTGATGGCCAATTAGCCTGGCATAGTGGTGGTGGATAAACATCAGAAGACAGTGGTGGTGATAGATGTAGCAATCCCCAGTGATAGCAACATCAGAGAGAAAGAACACGAGAAGCTCGAGAAATACCAAGGACTGAAAGATGAGTTAGAGAAAATGTGGAGTGTGAAGGCAACAGTGGTACCAGTAGTGATCAGGGCACGAGGGGCAGTGACCCCCATGCTGGGAGAATGGCTCCAGCAGATACCAGGATGAACATCAGAGATCTCTGTCCAAAAGAGCGCATTGCTAAGAACAGCTGTGATCCTGCACAGAACCCCCAGGCCTCTGGTAGAGGACCCAAATCTGAAGGAGACACCACCCAGGTGGGCAAGAGGGACTTTTTTTTATATATATATAAAAAGCCCAAACTCTCTATTCTTATACCAAGTTGGTCACACTCAATGCTCTGTATTTTAACCATTCATTCCATAGGTGGAAGGGGGTGCACTGAGCTTAGTCAGATGTCTACAAAAAGCACATGGTCTATCAGCACAATTTGAAACTTTAACTATTGAGCAAATGGTTGAATTTTTCTGGATATGTAAAATTAATCATACATTCAGAACGAGTACATGTCAGGGGTTAAAGGAAAATGTGCCAATAACATTTGTATAACTGTAATTGATAGTTTCATTAAGTTGTTCAGTGCTGCAGTAGTACACCAGAGTTTACAAGAGAAGAAATTATATTTTCCAGTTGGCAGGACTTTATTTTTTAAAATTGAGCTGACTTATTGTAATGGCCTTGCCTGACTAAGTGCTCGCTCAGTTGAATTATTAGGCTTATAAAGCATATGCAGGCTGCTGATGGTTTATTGTCCTCTGTAATGACTAGGAACTGAAGGATTTTTTTTTTTTTTTACTAAAGGAAGGAAAATATGTGAAATTTTGCTGGGGCTTGAGTTAATATGTAATCACAGCAATGACATTCACTGTCTACAGGCTTGCAAATTAACCCTCAAACACCTGAACAGCCACCAAAAGCATATACTGAGTCTGAGCTAAAATGTTTAATCACTTTTGAACCACTAATATAATCTCGTCAATACCTGTGAATAATACATTGCAATACATTGCAGTTTCTAAACTTTCAGCTGCATCAGATAGGTGCAAAGATACAAAAATAGTTCCAGGTATTTAAAGGATAAGGTGGCATGGGATTTCATAGTCTTGCATGTACAGCTTTATCACATTTTCCCTACTATATGTTATGAACTTACAAAAACTGAAAGACTTGGACTTTGCGCATCATCTCACTTTATTTTGCACAACTGACATCATCATCTCAGCAGAAATGTCACATTTTAGCAGTTTTTATTAAATTGTACTTGTCGAAATCTCTCCTTTGGAATTTTTGTTTATGACGTTAAACACAAAAATAATTTTCATTGTTCTGTCCCAATCTTCATTAGGTTTACATATGAACATAAATAAGGTATTGGTAGAATATGCTATACTAGTGGCATGAACAGAGAAGAAAAGACAATTAAGTTGTGAAACTGCAAAAGATTTTTTTGACAGTTATTCGTCAATTGAAACATGATTATTGCTACTACCACTACCTGTTCCACTTTAGACTCTAATTTGTAAAAACAGGTTTATAATTGTATAAGTGTACTGACAGATTAATTATATACCCTGATGAAACAGATGCCACTTAATAAGGCAACACAGAGCAGTGGTTAAGATCGACTTGCTATAAAAATAGATTAAATTAGATTTTCCTTGTATTTTTTTGTTTTTACTGTTGTTTGTAATGTGGTGTAAATTCACAGTAGCACAAAATAATGTCTCAGGAGTTAAAAGTATAAACTTTATGACACACTGATAAATAGTTGTATCATCTACCCTCCAGCCCCTGTGGAACAAATTCCCCGGTTTCCTACAACACTCACTAAAAGCAGTTAAATGACAGCCACTTTTTCAACTTAACAATGTGATAAGTGTTTGCTGCCAGTTCATCCTCACATCCGTCTCCTGTTACGTCCATGTGGAAGTACTGTATCAGCTTACCGCAGCAGACGAGGAGCTGCTGGTTTCTTTCTTAGACACGGCAGCCTGATACATCGCCAGCCGCTCTTTCACCGACACTGACTCGGCCTCCTGATCCTCTGCGCTTGGGGCCCTGTTACCCTGGCTCAGCCCGTCCTCAGAATGTCCTGGCCCGGATCTACCTGCGCTGCCTGCAGCTAGACATACAAAAGCAAAGACAGAAATTATACTTTTAGATGTGAACACCCTTTACTGATACCTGTGTAGATCATTTCTTTCTCAGACACCTACACAAAGTGAACTTTATGTAAGTATTAGATTTATACACCTACATTCTAAGTTCCTCGTGTCTTTCTACTGGAGTTTGACCTTTCGTACTTGGACTATCAGATGGTTTTATGATATCAAAGTTTGTCCTCATCCTGGAACAGAATGCAGTGACCTGTTTCACCTATGACTGACAAAAAGTATTACATAATCATATCTAAGGCTGAACAATGAGTCAAAATATCAAAACTGCACTATGACTGAGTGCAATAGTGTTGCAACGTTTTGATAAAGATAAAATGCGTCACACCATTCACTTGTAAATGAAGCATCACAGTGCTTCAGAGATGCATCATGTTGTCCAGTAAATGTTTTTTTTTTAGGGAAAATTACAGCTGTAATCACAAAAGTCAAATCAGTCGTCTGAAGGCATTTATTGTCAAACATGAAATGTGTGTCTTCTGATAAATTCATGGCAAATGTTTCCTCAATTGCTTTTAGTAAAGAATGACACTTTTCGCTCATATTTTTCTTAAGGAAAACAAATTCATTGTATTCTAAACCATTCGTGCTGTACAAAGGTTATTCAATGTGCTTTACATAAATAAACATCCAGAGGGAGGTAAAATTAATGTGTCCCAACAATAAAAGATCAGAATATAAAATGTATAAAAGAATAGAGTGCAGGATGCATGAAACAATGATAGAAAATAATCAAATGTATGACTTAGGGTGTAAGTTCGTTCATAGACAGATGAAAAGAGAAATGTTTTTAACTCGGATTTATTACATATGTTTGGGGCAAAACTGACTCTGGCAGGTTTTTCTAGTTGTTTGTTGTTAAATGCTCCTTGTCCTTGGTTAGCCTGGACTCTGCGCTCAACTAGACCATATATCTAAGAGCCATACTTGTACTCTGAGCCAAAACACCATTATAGGCCATAGGGCAAAACAGTGTACTGGGGCCCCTATGACAACTACTTAACAGAAATTATCTATGGCTTGAAGTCAGTGGTCTCCAGGATGTCATTTTCCATACACATAAGTGAAAGCCAGTTCAAATGATGCTGCCCCATTGTGCTACAAAGTATATTTTTAATACGTTTCAGTCCTGAAAAAGAACTTTCTCCTGTACAGATCATTGATCGTTATAATGCATGTGAACACTGAAAATAATTTCAACATTTGGGAATACAGATTTCAAATTGTTGGAAATTATTTATCTGTACAAATTCTGGTACAAATTTTTTTTTAAAAAGAGAGATCTGTAAAATTATTACAAAATAATTATCAAATGATGGAAAAATTCCAGTAAAAAAAATAAATAAATAAATAAAATCTCCATT
>JAPSES010000124.1:2514130-2550742 GCA_029822895.1 Maxillicosta whitleyi | reverse complement strand
TCTCTCCACCTAGATATTTTCTTATATCTAGGTGGAGAGAATCCAGCTCTCACTTTTTTTTTTTAAACTGCAGCAATTGATTCAATAAAAATTGTTATCCCCTTCTACGATACACTGACATATCAACCTAAATATTATTACAATTTATGCTGCCTCAATTGCTTAATGCATAAAGTGTGTTTTTTATGTTTGGAATAATGGACATTTGACAAAAAATAAATCTGCATGTTAGAAAGGCAGTCAATTAGACGTAACAATTGGTGAAAGACTATTCACCAGTCTGCATCCTCAAATCGTGAATTGTTTCAAACTACTGTTAGATATTTTGTTTTGTTTTTTTAAATAAATGTTAGTATTACTGCACCTACACCTGCACTGTTTCTTTTAACATGGGTACATGTAGTAAAACTGAAATAGCTGTTTTTATATTCTTGCAGCTAATAACTGCTCTTTTTAAAAATATATCATTTGAAATACTATAAATGATATTCACATTCAGCAAAAAAAATATTACGGATTTTGATGTGACTTTGTAACTTATTTCTTTGTTTTGTTTCATTTCTCCATTTTCTGTTTGCCAGTTCTACTGCCTCTTAGGTCATGACTGAAAATGAGAGTTGGTTCTTAAATCAAGGTTAAATAAATAACAACTGTTTGTCAATGTAAAATAACAATATTTTGACCATCATCTACAGTATAGTACATGACCTAAACATTAGTCAATATTTGTGATAGCGTTTATTAATAATTATTTATAGTGTTTATTACATGGATGGTAGAGGTTTCTAATTTTAGTACCACCAACTGCAGTAGTAGTATATATCTTCTTAGTACCTGTATTTGGAGTAGTAGTATTAACACGTATGGATATTTGTTCTAGCTATTGGTAGTTATAACTAACTGTTCTAGTTTTTAACAGTTGTAATGCAGTTTGCTGTGCATCCATGTGTCTCCCCTACTCTCTCAGTCTCTCTTGCTCTCTCTCCTTGTCCTCCTTTACCCTGTCTCTTTAACCCCAACTGGTCATGTCAGTCATCCATCCTCAAAGAGTCGGGGTCTGCTCCAGGTTTCTGCCTGTTAAAGGAAATCTTTCCTCACTACTGTCAACAAGGGTCTGCTCCTGGAGGATTCTGTTGGTGTGAATTAGCTTAAGAATCTGGTTTAGACCACCTATCAATGTGAAGTGTCATTAGATAACTTTTGTTATGATGTGAAGTTATATAAATAACATTTCATTGATTGATTGTTTGATAATTAAAAGATTCTGGAGAAATCACATTTGGAAATGATGAAAGTATATACAGGTTTTAGAGCAAGATTTATCACAAAAAATATGAGTACATATTTTGTTTCAATTACATGTGTTCAGTGTTCTATTGTGAAGAAAATATGTGTTTATGAGACTTGCATTCTGTTTTTATTTGCATTTAACACAACACCCCACCTTTTTTTAGTACTGGGTTTGTATTAAGTAAAGAGTAAGGAGCAGGCTTTGAGAGACAGGTTGAGGAAATGGTTGCTATATGAAAAGGAAACCTGAAAGATAGCCAAAATAAAACCAGCATGAACACATGATTTATATTTATTGCAAGAAACAAGACAGACGAACAGGGGAACCAGCTGTGACAGATGGGATAGTTTAATTTTAAAGCTCTACAATCTAAAAATCTGTATATTTGACCGATGGCCACATGTACTATACTTCATGGCCTATACTTCATTTTTCTTCCAGTGATTATTTTTTGCCTGACATAAAACTTAGGAAATATGTTTCCAGCCCATCTCCTGTTGGCGAGGAAGGCTTTTTGGTGTTTTCAAACACATGATGCAACATTTCGTCAGAGTTTTCCCTCAGCAGTGTTTGGGTCCCATCCTGTCAAAATGCTGCCTGTGTTTTTTTTTTTTTTATGTTTTCTTTTTTTTTTTTTTGGACAAACTGTGGTTTCTGCTCTTTATTTTCATTCCTTTTAACCTCATTCATTCAGCTGGGTAAAACCTCGGGCATATATTTTTATTAATGAATATTTTAATTGAGGTTATAGTCTAGCTCCAAACAGTTTTGATGCGGAAAGACACTATCAGTCAGAGAAAGCTCAAAATACTCCAATGAGGTAGACTTAAAATAAACATATTGCATATGCGGGATGGATGTCACCATCGCATATCTAGCTGCTTGATCATCTCACATCAACACCTGGGAGCTGTCCAGTCCAACCCCAGCTGTTTACGGCCAACCACTAACACCTTCAGTGGTACAGATGGAGAGGATGACTAAACCGGACGCTATTTTTGACATTATTAGCACTCCCCATGGGGTAACTTAGCTACAAGGAAGACGGGGGTTATCCAGTGGAGCAGTCATATGTATACATATGTATGTCCACTTGCTGAATTAACCCTTTGAAGACTACCATTGTAACAGGCTGCCTAGATTTCTTAATGATGATTTTTGCAATACCAGTGTCAGAAATATTTCTCTTGTAAATTCTTTTGAATCTTTTTTCAGGAAGAACTTGACTTTCAATATATTGCTGTCATAAGCTCACTCCCTAATGAGCTCTAATTGTTTTCACCTGCCACTTTGCCTCATGCCTCTCCCTCTCTAATCTGTCTCACCTGTCTCTGATCATGCACTCAGCCAATCACACTGCATTTCCTGATAATCAGTCTCTGTATTTCAAGCCCTGTTTTCAGCCCAACTTAGTCGGATCGTCTGCAAAGCCTACACCCATAACCTGCCTGCCTGAAGATCCTGATGCCTGCCTGTGACCCCGGATTTTGCCACTAAATGGTATATCTACTCTTTGGTACTCAAAGCGCTTATAGACTCACATTCACCCATTCACACACACACACACACACACCAGTAGACGGCTACTATACATGCCAGACCCTACTGGGAGCAATTTAAGGTTCAGTGTCTTGCTCGGGGACACTTCGACATTTGCTCTTCCAACTGAGCCACAGCCGCCCCACTACTGCTCTGATCTCCGGTCAACTAGACCTGCCACCTCTCCAAAGACTACATCTTCTGCCTTACCCTTAACTGTACCATCGTACTGCATCTGCTGTGTGTGTGTGTGTGTGTGTGTTTCCCCAAAACCCCAAATAAAGACTCTTAAACGTGACACATTTGTGGTCCTCATCTGTCTGGCCTGTGACAATTGCATTGAAAACAGTATGCAATAGCAAAAAAACAAAACAAAAAACATACATTTTTATCATATTTATTATGAAACACAACTGTAAATGTGCAGAATATAACTTTATGAGATTAAAAAATACTTCTCATGTGCTCAAACATTTTGTTTGTCTAGATCAGGGATCTCAAACATACAGTCAACGGGTCTAAACCCACCCACCAAGATGTCCAATCTGGCTGGTGAGATGAATTTGCTAAGTGTAAAAATTAGACTGAAGATTATTTTTTTAGGTTTTTAGATTTATAGGTTATGATGCTATTATTTCACTGGTCTGACCCACTTTAGATCCAATGGGCTGAATGCAGCTCCTGGAAGAATTTAGTTAAACAACCCTATTCTAGATCATTCTATGTCCATGTCAGAGTTTCTTATTTTTAGTCATTTCTATACATTTTTAGCCTGATGGTCTCTCTTCA
Organism: Maxillicosta whitleyi; assembly: GCA_029822895.1. Taxonomy (NCBI): domain Eukaryota; kingdom Metazoa; phylum Chordata; class Actinopteri; order Perciformes; family Neosebastidae; genus Maxillicosta; species Maxillicosta whitleyi. The sequence continues at coordinate 2,547,123 of JAPSES010000124.1, read as the reverse complement.
CTTTCTGTCTAGTTGTAGACAGAGCCCCTCATTTCACTAAGAAAAACATCTATGACAGTGCATCTCTTTCTGCTCTGGCGAGTTCTCTGCCTCTGTTGTATAACATTGGAAGGCTCAGAATCTCATCCCATAAGATGCCATTAAAATGTTGTGTTACAGTAACACCACTGACACAACCAATGTAAAAAGGGTTAAACACCAAAATGTTTTTAATACTTCATCCACATCCAAAAATATGCATCTGTCAGAAACGTATCAACTACTGTTTTCATGCTGAGTGTTTTGTGAGGTGGGAAAAACAGTGTTTCAGCCAGTGCTTGATATTTTTAAGGCAAAAATGACCTTTCAGTATCTTGTAATTCAAGTGGCCTGAAAGGAAATGAATGCACTCCTTGCTTGTGTTTTCAGGCAAGTCTACCATGTGATGCTTAGCTTTGCTTTTCAACACTGCAGCAGATTGATAAATCCTGTTGTCATCATTTATTGAAGGACATGCATCTGATGTCACCATTTTGTATTCCATTTCCTGTTTTCCTCATGTTTTTTGTGTGTGTAGTTGTGGTTTTACTGGATTTCTTGTCTTTTTCCTTTTGCTGTTTTACTTTTCAACCAATTCTTGTTATATAACATTTACCTAATTCATTTGTTTGTGATATTAATAGTTCATCATAATATCTGTTACGTATATGCATGTCATAATTGTATTTGTCTAATTTATTATTTAATGGCGATTGTGTTATATATTGCTTGTGTAGTTGTAATATCATATAAACTTTTTTTTTTTTTTTTAACTACGCAGCTGTTTTTCTTGACTAGGGTTCCCTTTGTGCAAAAATTATTTCATGGATAAATAAATATTATGTAATGTATTTATACATTTGCACTATTCTTTTCAACTTTGGTCATTAAACATTTGGGTTTTTCACCTGATCGGTACTGAATGAATTGCTCTGCCCAGATATGTAGTGAGGGAAAAAAAATACAAAAAAGGAAATAGACAGAAAAATTAGAGAATGGTTTTGGAAAAAAACAAGTTAGAACAGCTGACAGAAAACTATCACTGTATTAATTTGGGCAGTTGTGGCTCAGTTGATGGAGCAGGTTGTTCAAAAAGCATAAAGTTGGTGGTTCATTCATAAAAAAAAACAAAAAAAAAAAACTACTACTTATCCAAAGTTGGCAGTTGCACCTATTGTTCTGTGCACACCTTGTATCTGCAAGTGTTATATGCTGTGTTTATGTCCTCTATTGTAAGTCGCTTTGGATAAAAGCATCTGCCAAATGTAATGTAATGTCTTTCCCGCACTACTGTCTACATGTCCACAAGTGTTCTTCAACCCTAAGTTGAATGTAATGTGATGTAATGTGTAAAGAACTTTGAGTAGCATAAAAGTACAAAAGCTATATTTAATAACTGACATACACAAAAATACCCCTGACAATGTGTATTGTATAAGTCCCTTATAGTACCATTATCCCACTGGCATTACATTTAGTTCCTGTATACAATCCCATTTTGTGTCCCTTTCCAGGGTTCCTCATTTTCTATTCTAGGTCTTTCTCCCTTGATTATCAGCACTTGTAATTCAGGCTGAAAACTGACAGACAGACAGATGTTCATCTCCAGAGAGACAAAGTTGTGGAAAAGGGAAATTGAAAAGACTAAAAGGATTGAAAAAAGGCAGGAGGATCAGAGATTGGCATAGCCCTGAAGTGGGGACTGATGAGGCTTATCGTTATTGAAACATGAATATAATTTGTTAATCAGACTCTGACCTGCTTCACCTCTTCAAATATGAGCTCAACTCTTCATTTTGATTCTCTCTTAAGCCTCTACTGATTCTTTCTCACCCCCTACCCAACTTCATCCTCCTTACCCACTGCCTTCTCCTCCCATCCACTCTTCCAGGCCTCTTTTTCACCACAATATCACACATGCTCACTGAATGTAAATCATATTTCAGTCTCTTTCATCAGGCTGTGTGCACTGTTAATGTTCAGTGAGTGATTCCGACATCACCAGGCTCCACTATTTATACATGACGACTTCGAAGTGGCCTGGGATCCGGCTCTGTTTTCAGCCTCTCCAAATATACACCAAACCATGGACTGACATTGGCTGACATGCCACATGCCTCTATGATATTCTGGGGCTTTCAGTCTATAATGGTGTGAGTGTGTAATTCAAGCTTATGCAAGTCCAACATCATTACAGGTTATTTAGTACACTGCCTTAGAAATCACAGTGTACAATCACTGTTCATGTTGACTTATTAATATTCAACTCACTGCATTTAATCAAATAAAATAAGAAGCAGATCTTTATGAGTTTTCATTTCTTCATCATAAGCAGAGCAGGGTATCAACATTTATTTTTTAAATGTTTTTGAACTTGGCATTAACCTTTTAAATCATATAATAAACTGTTAATCCCAGTCTTTTATTAAAAATATAATATATTTATATTAAAAATGATCAAAAAACAGCTGCCTCTTGTAATAAAGATAGATATATTATTAAAATATTATCTTGTTGCTACTGTAATTGCAATCATAAGCTCCTAAATAACTGAACTATATGGCTTCTGGTGTATTGCCTAAATAATATGAAATATCTTACATGCATTAAACATAGTGTAAAGCTGCACCTCTTGTACTCCTATAATTAACCGTCTAACTGTCTTAACTGTCTTATAATTAATAAGACAGTTAAGACACATTTAGTGCAAAAGAAGGTCACACTAAATAATTGTCTATGGAGACTGTCTTTTCAATATTATTTTCTTAATAAATATCTAAAAAATAGCCTAGGGGGAAGGCTACAAAATGATAATGACAAATGTCAGAATATGATTTTATATCACAATAAATACAAACAATACAAGCAAAAATGCAATGGAAACAACAACAACAACAAAAAAAAAACAAAAAACATTTTTTAAGGTTAACTTCCATTGTCATCTGAAATACTTGTGAAATGCCTCAGGGTTCATTTTCACTTAATTTTTTTCAACATTATTTTCAGTCACTGTAATTCTTTTAAGCACTCTACATTTAGAATTCTGAAATATTTGTCATGGTCTGTCCATAAATAATGATTTTAATAATCATCAGTCACCATTTGGTTTCTTTAACTCTTACTCAGGAAAAAAAATGCCTTTGAATGATGAATTGACATTCATTGTGCTAATTATTATTGTAACATGTTGCAATTTCTTGCCCTATATATAGTGATTAAATATTTGATGAAAAGAAGACACAGCAAATTGAAGCTGTGTTTCTTTCTCATTTTAGCCTGTGTTGCACTGTTCATCACTGTTCTTATTTAGTTTTCTTATTTTTGTTTCATTTCAGTTAACAATGACATTTTTTCACTGCTAGAATTAGTTTTATGCTTCCATTTTGTTAGCTTTAATAGGCGAGTAATCTTCTTTTGTGTCTCTGTGGCCTGTGAATCTCAGTTAACGTCATAGGGTTTAATTTGGTTTATTATAAGCAGCCAAAAGATTTGCAGTGTAAACAATTTCTGAAAAAGCACTTCCTCTTGTTTGCTATAGCAACGATGAATGGTAGAGATGAGAGATGGTGCAGCTTTGCTCTCACAGTGACATGGAGTCATATCTACAATAAATGATTAAAACAGTAAGCCTTGAGGCCTTTGGATAATTATTGAATGCATATGCTCTTGTGGGGCTTTGGGTGTCAACTTGCGTTAGAGAATAGAAATTCTGAGGCACACAAAATCTCTTCGGAAAAAGGCCCAGAGATATGCATTCATTACCCTGCTATGAGACTGCATTATACTACATAGTGATGAGTATTCACATGCTACCACAAAACAGCTAGCATAAAAACCTGCCCTGACAAGTATTGACAGCACGCTTCAAAACTTGTTGTCGTGATTTAATTTGCCAAACGAAAGCCAGGTAGGCGAATGAGTTTCTGAATAAGTAAAATAAAAATAAATACATTTAAAGTAATCAAAGCCGTGTCTGGCAGATTGCGTAACTGCAACTCTTTCCCTGAGCAACAAGTCATAATCACACAGCGGACAAGAAATACATCACACACACAGCACCGCTGCCAGCTCCATTAAAAGATTTGAATCTGTGAAACTGAGACCAAAGAGATTCCTGGTAAAAGTTAATGGAATTTTTACGAGCTCAATGGACTTGATGAGGATGTCGTTGTCCTCATCAAGTCTGGATCAATTTCTCGCAGACGCATTGTGGCTTTTAGTTTATTTAACGTTTAATTAAGTGTGTTTAGGAACAGTGGTGCATATTGATTGAGTTCTCTTGAAAATGGTCCACAATTAAGCAAAAGGCTGTCTCATTCTATCATCTTTCAGCCTGTGTTTTGACACTTTAAAGTGTGATTCCCCCCAGCATATGGCAGAGTGACAGATTTCATACTTTTTGCTTAAAAGCTGGAGAAAGGTGACTCAATAAGCTATAGAAATGAACGATGAGGAAAGCCTAATGCATCGCTCCATTTTGTGCCTTTAAAACTGAATACCTGCTTTTGAAACAGGTCATTTATCCAGTTCTATAGGAAAGCTCTCTGAAATAGTGCTAGTTATAGAAAGGAAAAAAAGAGCATCCATCAGTATGCCACATAAATACAAGGTGTGCTTGCGTCAGTGATGATTCAGGCTATGAAGATAAACTAAATACTTTAAAGAGCTGCTGAATTAAACAACTGGATTTGGTCAGACTACTGTCTCACCCCCGCACCTTCCAAAACTACAAAATTCGCAACTGAGAAAAGTTTACCCTCTTTATCCTGTTAACCAGGTGTGACTTACAGCATGGAATCCATTTAAAAGTCTTTATACTGTGATAAATTTGCCAAGCATATCAGAATTCAATATTTCACCAATTATGCAAATCCTGATAATCTGACAAGCTCGGCAGTAAAAGAAAGCCTTTTTAAGGCACCTTAAGGTATTAAAACCTACTCCAATTAACACCAGGTGATTAGTAATTTGTCTCACTGTGGTAATTGTCCTGATTAAGTATATGTAATCTTCTCTACCTCTCAAACTCTTTAGAATCTGATTCTTTTTTATTGCCTCAAAGATGCTGCACTACCACCCACTGGACAAAGACAGACATTACAACATCACTGTGCTAAGAAAAGATTTCTACATTTTAAGACTTTTTTAAATAAATGAAACTTAACCTATAAAGACCGAATGCCACTTTTGTACCAGTTCCCAAATTAATTTTTCTCTGTATTGAACCTTTTTTAAGTGATTTTTCAACCATTTATTAGTATATTATCCACTATATTTGGCCTTTTTTTATGTGAAAATCATGTATTTTCCAATTTTTTAATTCACGGATTGTGTAGATATTCATAAATTCTCAGATTAAAGTTACGGGTTATTGTATGAGAAACAGAGAGAGCTAAGAAAAATAAACTTTTTCAACAGAATCTCTCATTAACTGAACATATACCAGAAGTCTCCATCCACTGTCACTGATGAAACTCAATGGGTTTTACCTGTAAATCAATGTTGAGATGAAATGATAAACATGACAACAACGGTATTTCCTTATTCACAATGGAGTCTCTGGATGTCCAAATGGGTCATATCTGATGACCATGAAAAGATGATTAACTGTATTTTACACCAATTATTTACACAGATTAATAGTATTAGTGGATTAACAGGTATTAAACAGTTTACATTACATGCTTTTGGTCACTGATGGATGTTTAGGTCCTTAATGGGTTAAGACCAACTTAACAATAAACAAAATTTAGGAAAAAAAAAAAACAATATTCACTTTATTTCTTTTTTTAGTCATGTTCATAAGTGTTTGGCTGTTGAAGATGGAAAATTGACAAATGTTCCGGTGCTCTGATGATGACAGAATTGCATTGTTATGTAAACAACTTTGGAAAAAAATACACAAAGGGTTTAATTGTTTGGTATCTAATAATAATATCTCTATATTGGATATATATTAGTAATCTATCTAATAATATAATGTATAATAATAATATAATAGTATCTAATAATAGTAATCTAGTTTTTGTTTTGTTGACTAATGTATCTGTTAGCCCATTTATTAAATTGTACCTCACTCTATTGCAGTCTTATCTTATCAGCATATGATTTATCTATGGCGTAGAATACAGTCTAAAAGGTGCTGAAAAGGTGGTAATTTGCTTAGACGTTACTAATTATTTCAGAATATCAGAAAATATTAAGATGCGTAAAATTCTACTTTCCATAGGATTTTAAAAAAAAATTGGTTTAAGACATTTTAATACCAGTTAAGCCTTTCCCACATATGCTCATTTTTGTTGTTGTTTAATGGCTTTTATGTATGCATCTGTGTCATCTCATCAGCATCATGTTCCATGTGTGTTTTCTTCCCTGTAACTGCATAGTCATGGCCAGAAGGTCAAACAGATGTTGTAAACATAAGCCTGTGTCCCTCAGCAACCAGCCTCCTACACAAGCTAAGCAACGCTCTTTGTGCTTCTAGATACTAAACCATCACATCGTTCACATCTGTGGTGTCCTGCCTTTGCCCAGGATTTGTCCACGGCTGAGCAACCACCTGGGAATCCATCAGTCGTTGTTATGACTGGCTGTCCAATGACACTACACCGTTTAAATAATGAAATGGGCCACAGAAAGAAAAATACGGCGCATCATCAAATATTAAGCTCAGCCACAACGATGAGTTTGGAGACAAGGTCATGTTTTATGACCAGTCGACTACTAAGCGCCAGTCTTTTTCTCTGGGAACACTGCCCACATGCTCCATTAACAAAGCTTTTTTTTTTTTTTTTTTTTAAAGAAAAGATAGGGATAGACTATAAGCACACATGGCACAGTGCCAACAAACAGCATGTGTTGCAAAGCCAGCTTCTGACATACAGAGCTCTTGTCTAGTTGTACATCCGCTAAATTAAAAAGGAATAAAAAAAAAAAAAAAAAGATGTTTTAATCACCTCATAGCCAAAAAGTGATGATTCAAGTGGAAGCAACCCCCTCCTTAGTCTGATGGAAATGACTTTTGGTGGCAGGTTGATTAGCTAGTATCGTGATTTAAAATGCCAACAGAAAAGGTCAAGGTAAGGAGGGACGGCAACAGAATTATTGCTATGATGACGAGACCTTCAATTCTCATCTGAAACTAACTAGATAGGAAAAAGAACTTAGTTCTTTATATGATTTCAGTACAAATGTTTATCACAGATGATGTTAGATTTTTTTCTAAAAATCTAAAAATCAGTTGGATTATTTATATGCAGTTGGGTTACTTTAGAAATGTCGTTTACACTGCACTAATTTACAAATTTACTATCGGTGCGCACTGTCATGCTGCTGACTGCTGCACACTAGTGAACAACTGTTTTCAGCAGTGAAACAGGTAGCCCAGCTGTCATCTTGCAGCAGCGCGCAGAGATACGTAGACAGAGAAAGTATAGGGCTAAGTGATTACGATGTGTGACTTTTTGTGGACATTGGTTTGTGATGTAAATAAATCGCTCTTTTGAACACATGCTGTTTTTATAAGAAAAACGTTTTATTTTAGTGACCCTGTAAAACTTGCCGGACTACTTTCGTTTCGACCAAAACTGGACCAGAACTCACAGGACAATGCCGGGGGTAAGTCAGTGTGACTACACTGATGATGGGGATACCATACAGATCTATGTCAAAAATCCTGAACTATCTCTTTAACTTAATATTTCTTTTGCACAGCCTTTGGAAAAAATAATTGAACAACACTTCCTCTAACCAAAAATTAGTTTCTTACACATCATTAGTGGCATTTTGGAACATTTTTTATTTTGCAAATGACTCCTGGTCTTTCTGGTTTGAAGGTTTACCTTCTCCCAACTGCTGTTTTAAGGTCTCTCCACAGGTGTTCTATGGGATTCAGATCTGGAGTCATTGCATGTCATTTCAGAACCGCTCCAGTGCTGTTGTAACCATTTCTGAGTGGTTTTTGAAGGGTGTTTTGGGCCATTGTCCTACAGGAAGACCCATGACCTCTGGTGGGGACTGCACTCCAAAAGTCTTTGGTAATCACCAAATGTCATGATGCCGGTCAAGGAAACCAGTCCCAAAAACAGCAAAGTGACCTCAAAATATCTTTGATCCTCTGGTTTGACTGAAAGCACTGTGTTCTTTTCTTTGAAGGCCACATTTTTTTTGTGAAAGCAGTGCTATGATGTGTTTTACCAAAAAGCTTTAATTTTATCTCATCTGTCCACAGTACACTCTACCAGGAGGATTGTGGCTTCATCACATAGGTTTTGGCCAAATCCAGTCTGTATTTTTTATGCCTTTTTGTCAGCAGTGGTGTCCTCCTGGGACTCCTACTATAGAAAGGGTTGTGATATTTTGGGCCATGACTGTATCCAAAGTACTTATTAATCTTCCCATGCTGCATTAGCATTAAATATACAGTATAGCTCTGTCAGCTTAGTTCTGTTTTTAGACATAATACAGTTGCAATAAAACAACAAATCACCTCCAATTGCTGTACAGTATGTGTTGTCAGTAGCTTAACAAAAGATCTATTCTATGTGGAATCGTCCACACAAGGTCAGAACTGTCACAGATTGGTCTGAACTGTGGACAAACAGCAATATAACTAGCATTTAGTTTTCTAAGCTTCTTAATCAGATTCATCTTTATAGAAAAAAATTCTGAAATGCATGATCCAGTAGATAAAACACTGACAATACCTCTATTATTTATCACTTTTTTTTTTGACTCAAAAGGTGTTTCTTGTGGTTCTCATCTTTAGCATTATAGTTGATTGCCATGGGTGATCAGTAGAGTGACTCACAATTCCCTCTAGTGGCCTCATACTGTCATACTGACACATATATAAACTGTGAATGAATTCAGTTGCTGCTAGGAAATTACATGTACGTCTACACAGATGGGCAAAAGTGTTGTACAGAGACATATAAACAAATAAAACACATAACAGAATTAATAAAAAACAATAAAAGCCAAACTCTCTCACATGGACTTAAAAGCCAAACAGAAATAAATGTGTTTTTAGAGAGGTTTTAACAATAGAAATTGAGTAAGCCTGCCTGAGAAATAATGCAATATAGCTCCTTAACATTAGGATTATCACCAAAAAAGGTGAAAAGCTTTATATCAAAAAGACTATATTCAGATATAAGCCGTCTGAAATCACTTTTATTGATTTGATTTTATTACTTTTCTCCTGTATATAACCAGTAGCCTCCAAACACATACTTTCATACATATTCACTTGTGTCAGTCTTAGGCTATAAAAGGTGAGAAAATGTTTAGCAAACTTAAATATATGAAACCAAAAAGCCAATAAGATGGACCATGACCTCACTGACCTTCTCACAACAGAAGTATGAGTATGGTGCCTGTACTTGTAGCTTGTTACACCTCATTGACAAACTGGAGAGCTGCACACATGCCTGATGGTCATCAAGACCAATCAAAAGTATATCAACAAAGAGTTAAGTTTTTATCTGTGTGAGACCAACTATTCCCATACCACAGCAGACAAACACACATCTGACACAAAATAATAGTAACCTCTTTTCTCTGCAAACAAATCTCTTTCCAAACAGCTGCAGAAGAGAAACTTTAAAGAGATGCTATCTGTGAGTCATAGCTTTAATGATGCAGATCATTAACTGTGGTAATGTTTGCTTTTTCATCTAAGAGCCAGATTTAATTTTGACACATCCACGTCAAATCTCTCTCTGGCCTCTGTAGAAGCTTTGCGCCGCTTCCAGTCACAGCCGACATACCAATTACAGGGTTATTTTTAAAATCCTGCTTAACCAAAAAGCTCCCCAAAATAGGTTTTAAATAACAGGGTGTCACATATCACCAACCCAGTGGCAGCACACAGATGCAGCCGGTGTGTGTCTGTGCCATCGACTGTCACTAGCACACACAGGGAACTGCATCGCCCATAATGCATTAGTTCTGGCTTTTTTGGAAAGGTAGATTAATACTTTTCAGTTTGGATAGCTAAGAGAAATATTCATTCGTAGTGAGATCATCATCCTCGAGGGGTTCAGTTTGATGTCATGGCCACAATTTAACAAACTGAAGCAAAAGTAGGTCATCTGGGCCTTTTTGTCTCATCATCAGACATTCAGTAAATGGGAGGTTTTCTCATAATGACCCGCTTCACTTCCAGCAGACTTAGATTTTCCTCTCACAGAAGCCAGCTCAGACGGAAAAAGTAAAATTGAAAAAAGGCTACTATTTATTTTCTCTGACGAGATGTGTATAGTAAGTGTTTTTTTTTTTTTTTTTTTTCCAGAATCAACAAATTATTGGAAAAACCCAGATTGCCAGAAGCTGAATCATATCTTAAGTGAATGCACATGATTAGATACACAACATCCTTTGCATAATTGTTTGCCAGTGTTATCAGCTTTTCCCATTATATCCCAGAGTATGTTTCCAGAAAGAGTCATTACTTCAGAAAACTACAGCTTAAATACCAAGAGTGAAATCTACGTCGTGTGCAGTTTCACTAGTAAGAAACTGGATCTGTTTGGCCAGTAGCTTGACCTCAAATCACCAGTGACTTCACATTTTCAAGTTCCTGAGAAGGTTATTCAACACGTTGTATAAGTGTTTCAGTTGCCTGAAATGCAAGTCACATCAAGCTATTACAAAAAACTCTAATGAAGCGCTAATATATAAAATGACTTTAAATAGAGATGCAATAAAGATTATATTAAATACTAGATACAATAATATGTTATCATTAAATAATATTAAATATTTGTAATGTAGTTTAGCATTTTAATAATAATAGGTCTGGATTTCATTCCTTGAAAAGGATGTACATGGGTCGAATTCCAGAGGGATGAAATAAATGATTTTGTAAAAATTATACTGTATAAAACATCCTGAATAAAGGTAACAAGATGTGCAATTTGTAACATCAAATGTTTCCTTCTTGGATAAAATTGGGATTTTGTATTGGAAGAAGCTTACTTTCATCATTTACAACAAGATGTACATCTTTTGAAATATGACTACTAAATTAGAGTTAGAATTATTAGTTAGACGTTGATTATTTTGACATGCAGTATGCTAGTTTTAGAGTTGTACTACATTCTACTACTAACATACTTTAAGTATACAAGGCTTTACTTCCAAGTAAGTCCAACATACAGAAATTATTCACAGACAAAGAAGATAGTTATGGCTATAGAGAGAAACTAAATATGAAATAACATTTCACTAATAACAAATCTTTCAATAAATGTGCATTTCATGTTGTCGAGTGGTTTTGTGGAATAGAATGGAACTAAATATCAAAGTGTGAAATCATCACAAAATTTAAGATGTATAAAAAAATTATTTTCCAGAAATATAGTAGCAATGAACAAAGGTACAACAACATTAAACAGCCACAATGAAATACCTATATATTGTGTAAATATAAACACTTATTTCCTTCTATATATTAGAGTTTCCTGTTTAAGTTGGTAATTTATTTTGCCTTCTGTTTCCATTTCTTTTCTTTATTTTACTTATGTTTGAAATGAAATCTATCTATCTATACATTTTACTAAAGCAGGATATACGTTCTCTTTTTTTTTTTTTTTTTGCCCTGTCCCCTATTACTAATACCTTCACACTGGTACACTTACACTCTCCGCAGGACATTTCAGATTAACAAAAACTCAACTTTTCTCTACAGGTCAAAGAATAAAATGCCAAGTGGCAGTGCTTACAGTGTTTGTCGCTGCAGGCTTCTCAAACATCCTCTTCAGGCTATCAAGTGGGATGTCAAACCTCTCAATCCTCTTAGCAGCCTGTAGGTCCTCTCTGAGCACTGGATTGTCTGATGCGTCTACCTGCGGCCCGGAGGGACTGCGGGAAACGAAGCCTGAGGTCGCTGACACAGCGCTCGCCACCTCCTCTCCATTTCCTGATTGAATTTCCATTGTTGTAGAAACTGTATCTCTCCCCCGCTTCCCTTCAAACCGGTAGCTGGAGGGGAAGTCCATTGTGTGAGGTGATCCAGCAAGGGGGGTGAGGAAATGAGGGAGAAAAATATAAGATTTATATAGGTGGGTAAGGGAGACAGCAATGGAGATTTAGATACAGGGGTTCCACTCGTCTGTCTGGAACACTGTGAGTTGTGCAGGAACACCAACCAGCTGTAGCAAAGAGGAGGAGAAAAGAAAAAGTTCACAAGGAAAGTTTTTTTTTTTTTTTTTTTTCCCCTCCCTCTTCTGGCCTGTAATTGCTCATACACAGAAAGGCTTATGTAAACTCATGAGAGCCCAGAAAAGCAAACTGAGATATGAGATATAAAGGCAGGGCAAGACATGACAGCAAAAGGAAAGGAAAAACAGAGGCTCCTGAAGCATGTAGAAATAGGACACATGAGAAAAAGAAACTATATATTTGAGATAGATGTGTCTCCAGAGGCAGATATGACGTTGATATTTCAATCGATAAGACCTCATGGATATATAGATCCAAATCTCTCTGTGTTCCATGAATCAAAACTTATCTCATGTAAAATAAAGTACACAAACTGAGGTCCGCAGACAACAGATGTCCATTAAACATTTGCATTGTAATACTAAGGCACAGCAAATGAGGAAATAAGCTAAACGAGAAGGAAAACTGAGGAAAACTAAGCTTGACTTGTCTACTATGTTTGTTGTCATTTATGTCAACCAACTGCAGCTCAAATCTCCTTCATCATTCTCTGACTGGTGTTATTTTAGTACACAGTACAATCCCAAACATACCGTCTATCAGTTGTTTGTTTGTGTTTTTTTTTTTTTTTTTAATTTCCAATTTAAAACCAAAAACAACACAGAAAAACTGAGAAAGAAGGAAAAAAAACATATTTGAACTAGAAAAGCACTCGGAGAGCGCAAACCTCCACCAACCAGCACAGTTCAGGTCACACATTTGAAGACACTATATGAGAAAACAGGACTTCCACTGCCATCTAGTGGACATTTGTTAGTACTACAACTACAACTACTACAACTAATAGAGAATCCTTTAAAAAATTCCTGGATCCAGACGGTGATACGGATCACCTCCAAAAAGTAATCACTTCCAGATCTCGCCATTACCAACCTATCCTGAAAATTTCATCAAAATCCATCAGTAACTTTTCGAGTTATGTTGTAAACAAACCAACAAACAAATAAACGCCGGCAAAAACATAACCTCCTTGGCGGAAGTAAAAATAAATTGTCCACACATTGTATATCATAATACATTATCTATTATCATATAATACACATTATATACATATAATAATACATTAAATAGTAATACATTCTACCAAGTTATAACAGCATTATAAAATAATGATATAATGTATACATTGTATAATATTACAAATTATAATACATTATTTATCATCATATAATATAATACATCTTAATTAACACTTTTGTCATATTTCCTCAGCATAATGGTTTTGGTTATTATTTTAATGTATTATTTGATTTAGTTGTTTTGGTTTTGTCATTCAGGTTCTGTGAGTTCCATGGTTCCATGTGTCTATCAGCTAAAGTACAATATGAAAACTACAACGTGTTTTTGAGTCATTCTGTATTTAGAACAGTTTAAATCGTGTGGGTTACAATGATGACAGGTGAAAAAACAAACTTCCGAGACCCCATAACTTCACATCACCAACTGCTCCAATCATTCTAGAAATACATCACACATACACTAACTTCAACCATGGTTCTTAGCAGTCCAGCCTTCCCAACTGTATGTCTGAGAGATAGTCCTTCATTACTTCATTATGGCCACTATAATACGAAATCTATATTTTTCAATCACAAAATAAATAAATAAATAAATTGGGAAGGTAGAAATGCAGTCAGTATGCTGGTAACACCATTTTTATCTGAATATATCACAAAGGAAGGACAACACAACCACAGATACTCTTTCAGTATATACCACAAGATACCGTTTGTCTACTTGTATGGACAATGTTAAAAAGGATTGGGTGTTGTGATGGCTATACATTTTTGCCTAATTTTGACATTATTATTGCAGAACACATCACCTCATAAATAAGTGAATATACATTCAAATTTTGCAAACAAAATGCACTCCTTGATGTTTGAAAAAGATTATTTCCAGAGAATAACACAATATATTTGCATTAATATGACACCTTTTCCCTCCAGAGTGAAAGAGTTGTTTTTGTTTGTTTCTTCAGCTTGATGCTATGAAAAACTGCAAACTGCACCTCAGTTATAGTTGAGGCAATCCTGATGTACAACATAACTAGTATAAATACACAAAAAGAAAACATAGCCCTTAAAAACTCCCTACTCCCTCCGGGCTCTCCCAGGTTCACTTTCTACCCCTTTCCTTATTTTGTACACATACATTTTTTGGTATTGTGGTATTCCTAGTGTTTGTTGACAGAACTGTTGAAATGCCTTTCTTTAGCAAGAAAAAATGCAGTGAAATAGCAAAGTAAGACATTATTTGCCAATTCTCTAATTGCACTTTATATTCTAAAAACACAAATTACCACCAATTAAATTAATATTTAAAAAAAATTTAATAAAATGATAATGAGATTTAAAAAATATATCTATTTTTAGTTATTTGACAGGAAAAAGGTCTATGTATGTTATTTGACGGCAAGTGCTGCTGACGTGTTTGCTATTTTATCTTTGTCAATTACTTTTTTTTTTTTTTTACATCATCCTCCTATCTAGATGATAATTATATATTGGATCAATGGATGATTATTCTATCTGCACCATCCATCAACTTAGGGCCCCATGGGTTTTGGTACCCCTGTGGCACTGATGAATATGTGGAGTTGGTCCCAAAGTACCTTCAATGTCAAATTCTACTGTGTGCTAAGTTCCAAGCACTAATTCTGTGTGTACAGATAATTTTCACACTTGCTGGAATCATTGCTAAAGTGGACTTTTCTGCCAAGCGTCAACACAGAGAGACAAAATGGATAAGAGAGTGTAAACAACCTGCCTGATTGATTTGCCAAATATTACATTTGCCAATGTTGCAAGGTACATTTAAAAACTCCGTAGCCAAACAGAACAAAATCAGCAAGGGTATACATTTTTTCACAAGGGATTCGTCCATAAATATCAATGCAAGTAGAGAGTTATCAGGCTGTTACTGAACTGTTGGCTAGAAGGACGATTCATCAGCATGTTTACTTACAGTCAACCTTACTAAAGCATCATAGCCTGCTTTGAATGAAGCATTATGGGAGCACTTTGTTCTGTTTAAGGTTGTCCAAGTGGATGTCCTCTATGTAGTGACAGTAATGTTAGCTGAATATTATCATCCATTAACCTTTTTTTCAGGTAACGTTTGTGTTTATGTACTTTTCTGAAAAGAAATGAGGCTGTTCCATGAGAAAAGGCTAGGAACCTTGATTCCCATACACAGTACAAAAACACAATCTTCAGGCATGAAATGTCTGCTACAAACATAACCATGTCTGACTTAGAAACAATAATGTTTTGTTTCTAGTTTTATTTTTGACATGATTTATTTTGAAGCAAGTTGAAGTTGCATTAGGCTGCTCTCATCTAACTCACTATAGCTTTGCCACAGCAGCTTCCAAAGGCTCAGCACTGATGCAAGTTATGTCATGATCTATATATCTGTGCCTCTCTGATCTGTCTTGTTTTGTGTGTTTTTTGCTGCATCTGCCTGTTCTGTCACTCCTGTGCCCCACCACATGACCCAATTACTGATCATGGCCACCTGATTGGGACAGGTGATCCCAATCAGGTGGCCTCTATATATACTCAGCTCAGATCACACTCAAATTGCCAGATTGTATTTGTTCCGTCACTACTTTCCAGCGTATACCTTTTTGTTCTCCTGTGCTTTGTTTCCTGGACCTGTATCTGCCTGGTGCCAGCCCTGACTTCTGCCTGTTTGACTTCCCTGTTGGATTTCCCCTCTGGTATTGACCTCTCGCTTGTCTCCTTGTCTGCCTGCTTGCCTCCTCCCAAACGACCCTCGCCGAGCTCTGACTATGTCTCCGTTTGTTGTATGCCACTGCATCGTCTATGGACCACTGTGGACTGTCAATCTGTCAGTATCTTCTCTGAGTTCAAGGACTGTTGGATTTTTGAACTGTGCCTCATTTTGAGGAATAAACTGTATTTTTTTGTATTGTACTCTGTTGTCTGGTCTCGCTTTTGGGTTCGGTTCTCTGAAACCATGTCAAGTTATGAACTTTTAATTCCTTCTTAAGTTGCATGCAGCCACTGAGGTAATTTATGTTGTATATCTGTTTTATCTTTGTACAGAGAATTTTAAAATATTAAAATATTGCATACAATATCATTTTATATTTGCTTATTGTATGTCTTTTTTTTTCTTTCAGCTTTTCCCTTCAGGGGTTCCCACAGCAAATCATTTGCCTCCATCTAACCCTGTCTTCTACATCGTCTTCTCTCACACCGACTACCTTCATGTCCTCTTTGACTACATCCATAAACCTCCTCTTTGCTCTTCTTCTAGGCCTCCTGCCCTGCAGTTCCAAACTCAGCATCCTTCTACCAATATATCCACTATCTCTCCTCTGGACATGTCTGAACCATCTCAGCCTGGCCTCTCTGACTTTATCCCTAAAACCTCTAACATGTGCTGTCCCTCTGATGTACTCATTCCTGATCCTATCCATCCTGGTCACTCCCAAAGAGAACCTCAGCATCTTCATCTCTGCTACCTCCATCTCTGCCTTCTGTCTTTTCTTCAGTGCCACTGTCTCTAGGCCAAACAACATGGATGGTCTCACCACACTTTTGTCCACTTTTCCTTTCATTTTAGTTGGAACTCTTCTATCACACCTGACACTTTTCTCCACCCGTTCCATCCTTGCCTGTACGCGCTTCTTCACCTCTTTTCCACGCTCTCCATTGACCTGGACTGTTGACCCTAAGTACTTCAAGTCCTCCACCTTCTTTATATCTTCTCCCTCTAACCTCACTCTTCTACTTGGGTCCCTCTCATTCACATGCATGTACTCTGTCTTGCTGCGGCTAACCCTCATTCCTCTCCTTTCTAGGGCAAATCTCCACTCTTCAAGATTCTCCTCCACCTGTTCTGTGCTCTCACTAAAGATCACAATGTCATCTGCAAACATCATAGTCCATGGAGATTCCTGTCTAACCTGGTCTGTCAGCCTGTCCATCCATAGTGAACAGGAAGGGGCTCAGAGCTGATCCCTGATGCAGTCCCACCTTCACCTTGAACACCTCTGTCACACCTCCAGCACACCTCCCCATTGTCTTACAGTCCTCATACATGTCCTGTACCACTGTAACGTTCTGTCACATCAGACTTCCTCATACAGTACCATAGTTCCTCTCTGGGCACCCTACTGCCCCCTCTCCTAGACACTTCCATACCTCCACAGGTAGATCATCAGGACCAACTGCCTTTCCACTTCCACTCCACACTACATCCTGGTCCACAACAGTCACCTCTTCTACTCCTCGTTCTCATTCATTAACTCTTCAAAGTACTCCTTCCATCTTCCCATCACACCTGTCAATACATTGGCCTCAGAGTCTGGTTTCTACCAGCTCATATTTGTAAAGTGTCTTCTGTTGTGATTTGGCGCTATATAAATTTGATTTGATTTGATCCCTATCCTTAATCACCTGAACCTGCTACACGTCCTTCCCATCTCTATCTCTTTGCCTTGACAACCTGTATAGATCAGTCTGTCCCTTTACTGTACAGCTTTACTGTTTACTGTCCAACCTGGCATACAAGTCATCATAAGTCCCTTGTTTGGCCTTTGCCACCTCTACTTTCACCTTACGCTGCATCTCACTGTCCTCCTGACTACTGTTTAAAGTCGTCTCAATGCCCCACTTCTTCTTAGCTAACCTCTTTCTCTGTACACACTCCTGTACCTTCTCATTCCACCACCAAGTCTCCTTATCTCTTTTCCTTCCAGATGACACATCCAGTACTCTCCTCTCTGTCTGCCTGATCACATTAGCTGTAGTTGTCCAGTCATCTGGAAGCACCTCCTGACCACCCACAGCCCATCTCAACTCCTTCTTAAAAGTAATGCAACATTCTTCCTTTGTCAGCTTCCACCATTTCAACTTATGCTCTGCCTTTGCCCTCTTCATCTTCCTCACTACCACAGTCATTCTACACACCACCATCCAAGCTGTCTGGTTACACTTTCACCTACCACTTTGCCCTCACTGATCTCCTCCAGATTACACCATCTACATAAAATGTAGTCTACCTGTGTGCTCCTACCTCCGCTCTTATAGGTCACCCTGTGTTCCTGCCTCTTCCAGAAGAGAGTATTAACTACAGCCATTTTCATCCTTTTTGCAAAATTGACCACTATCTGACCTTCTGCGTTCCTCTCCTTGATACCAAACCTGCCCATCACCTCCTCATCATCTGTTTCCTGCACCAACATGTCCATTGAAATCTGCACCAATGACAACTCTCTCACTTCTAGGGGTGTTCTGTATCACTTCATCCAGGTCCAACCAGAATTTCTCCTTCTCCTCTAATTTACACCCTACCTGTGGAGCATACCCACTAACAACACTGAGCATCACACCTTCAATTTCTAGCTTCAGACTCATCACTATATCTGAAATTCTTTTTACCTCCAGAACATTCCTAACAAACTCCTCCTTCAGGATAACTCCTAGTCCATTTCTCTTTGTATCTACATCATGATAGAACAGCTTGAAACTTGCTCCTAAACTTCTAGCCTTGCTCCCTCTCCACCTGATCTCCTGGACACACAGTATGTCTATCTTTATTGTCTGCATCATGTCAACTAACTCTCTACCTTTTCCTGTCATAGTTCCCACTTCAAAGTCCCTACTCTTAGACCTATATTCTTGGATTTCCTCTTCTCTCTCCCTGCGGACACACCTTCCTCCTCTCTTTCTTTGACCAACAGTAATCAAATTTCTACTGGCACCCTGCAGGTGAACAGCACCAATGGCGGTTGTTGTTAACTCAGGCCTCGACCGATCTGGTATGGGAGTCATTGATTTGATTCACATATTGATTTGGCAAGGTTTTTATGTCGGCTGCCTTTCCTGGCACAACCCTCTGTATTTATTCGGGCTTGGAACCAGCACAATAAGACACTGGCTTGTGCCCCCTTGCAGCTACATTATATTTGATTATTGTGTGTGTTCACCCTATTTTGTGGACAAATCTCGAATAAACCTGTTACAAGAAAGTCACTTGTGTCTGCCTGTAATTAAAAAGGGTAGTATGTGTAACTCCCGCTGGGTAGCTCAGTGGTTAACACCACTGACTTTGGTGTGGAAGATGGCCAGTTTGAGACCCAGGTGGTCCCTTGGGAACAGTCCTTTATGCTGTATATCCCAATGTAGCCACAAGGGGGTGCAAGCCCCATTGTGCCGGTTCAAAGCCTGGTTGTGTGGGGAAGGGCATCTGACATAAAAACCTGTGCCAAATCAACATGCAAATGTGATTCGCTGAGACGAACCCAGAAGGGAAAAGCCGAAAGAAACTTCCTTCTTCCTTTTAGTATGTAACTCCCACACAAACGGTCCTTCATCCCACCAGATCGCCTTAATCCATTTCTGCCTAACCTCATTGTACACAGGAAACGTGATACAGCTGCTTTGGGGCATAAAAAGCGCAACCTGGAACACTAAAAAAATAACTCTTGTTCTTCACTCGTGCCACAGTTGCCCTGATAGGTGAGGAAGTATAATTGAAAATTAGAATAGAAAATTGTGTATTTCTGGTCAAAACTATGGAAGTTGTGAAAAAGGTATATTGGGATGAGTCAAATGCAGAGACTAAATTTCAATATGAGGGTAGTAAATCAAAGTGCTTGTGTTCAATTTGGGTCCAGGGTAACATTTATCTTTTTATTTCTTTATTTTATTTATTGTTTCTTTATTCATTTTTTGTTTGTTTGTATTTGGGATGTTCGCAGGCAGCAAAACACAAACTTCCACACTTCTGTTGTGTCTATTGCCTGTTAGAGGTGAGAGACTCAGAGGTGTTGCGTGCTATACCCAGAATTTTGTCTCTCAGACAGTACTGTAGAATGACTGAAAAGACCAAAAAGAAGAGAGAGCTGAATAGCCACTGTGATATTATTGACTGGCATGAGGTTCAAACATCTGCCCAGAACACAAAGTACATTCTGATAAAGATTTGAACAATCCAATAGAACAAATCAGCTGGGTTGTTTGTAATGCCAAGGTTCACATTCTGGTATTTAAAGAACTATAAACGTAGCTGAGAAATTGATGGATAGTGTGAAAATAGGTTTGGGTATCAGAGACTATGGTCATTAACTAGATTAGATTAGATGATGATAGCAATGCCGGATTTACCTACCTATCACCTTTGGCACTAAGTCCCCATGTAAAATGTTGGAAATAATAAAACTACTCTTGTTGGGGTTCAAACCCCAGAGCGCAGCATTACTTACTGAGCTATCTGTCCACATGTTCATCTAAGTACAAATGTATGTGCATGCACCATCTATGATGAGAGTCTATATGGCAGAGGGAGATTAATCTAAACTAGACTAAAGTCTAATCATGAAGAACTGTCTTTTCAAACAGCATTTGGATCTGCATGACAAAAAAACAAATGAGCAGCCACAGAAGATATGTAATGTATTATTATACAACTGGAACCATAAAACTGCATGGACTGAATTTAAAATATCTTTAAACATAGCCAGTGACTGAGTAAATCACACAATGTTGTCAGTCATAGGCCTATACCTCTACTGTATCCTGTTGTTTCTAATTTAAAATGACCTGGAATGCAATGGAATTGAATGCCGTAAGTGAGAGAAATTTTAATAATAATTTTGCTTTATTTCCAAAAGAGGTCAAATTAGTGACATTGAATTGCATTAATTTTATTAGTGTATATTTTATGTGATTTGAAGCATTTATAATGTAAATTTTGCTTTGCCCTGTGAACCTGCACTGCGGCTCTGACACCCCCCCTTTCATTTTTTTCTGGATTTGCCACTATGATGATAATAATAAGTTTCTGTCATTAAAAACACATCTGCTATATAGCCCTTCTATCATGATGTTTGCTCCAAGTAAAAAAAATATATATATACTTCGTCCACCCTCCTAACCCCTCAGTCCAGGTTTGGGTGTGTAAGGAAGCCAATAATTTCTGAACAAATCCATGAAGCCCCTGACAACTGACCCCCCTAGCATGGTCCAAAGCCATGATGGTGCATATTTTGTTTCAAATTTCACCAGCCACACCAGCCTTTCCTAGGGAGTGTTTTCCTCAAAGGTTAACATGTGACCTCCATTTCCTCTGTAACTGCTTATTTTCCCTCATACTGTCGAGTTTGATTCTCACTACTGTGCCACATTCCCAATGTTGAACATCCAGAGAGCATTAGCTTGAATCGTGATGTGAATTTTTTTCATAGTTTTGTCATAGTAAGAAAGGAGGGCACAGGTCAAATGATGGACAGCAGACTAAGAGAGAATGACAGAGTATGCCAAGAGAGACTGACAGCTTAGTTACAGGATCAGGTAGAAACAAAGACAGTGCAGTTTACAAGCCTGGGGCAGCTATTCAAACCTTCACTTCACTAGAAACATCAATACAGAAGAGACAAGGGAAAGGAGGGGAGAGGCAATCCAGATAATCCAGTGTTAATGAATGGACAGTCATGATATATGCATCCGATAGTACATTGGAGGACACAGTATCACTCCATTTATACCAGCACAAAATACATTATTTAAAGGTATGTGTGTCACTTTCAGCTGGATCCTGTGTCCACTGAGGCCAGCACTCAGCTTACAGCAGCGCACCACAGGAAAAGACTAATGCAGCATTTTGTATTAATATTTCCTTTTTTATTTTGTGCTCACTAAAAAGGACAAAAGTGAAAGAAAATGGCACTCTAAGGAAAAGTTAAATTAATAGAGTAATTGATTTTCTGTGACGCACAGTGCATCTTGATTTGTTGTGTTGTGAGAGTGAATCTGTTTTAAGAGCAGTTGAGTGGGATTTGGTGTGAGAGCACAGAAAATGCTTCCTACCTCAAAGCCCCATGGCAGCCCTTTTTTTTTAATGCAACAAGACATTATTTCAGCCCTACTGGGGCTTTAAAGAGACTTTCTGGTGGAGTCTCAAAAGGGTAAAAAACACTGTCTTCTTCAATTCAATAAACGCTCTGGCTGGTTCTGTGTTTAGTCTCATGTTGAATCCCTGAGCACTGACTCAGGACAAAACCAGATGATTTTATTTATAATGCAGACAAGCACATAATCTCTCTGATCAGACAAGTTAGCCTTTAGAATGGCAAATGCAATACTCTCCGTAGTGCCGGAAAGTATGCTCACACATAGATAAAAACAAAAAAAAAAAAAAAAACATGAGAAGATGCTGACATGAAATACCCCCACTTTAAGAAAAAACCTCCAAATCATGGAGCCAAAGGTCCCTCTGTTCCCATCAACTAGAAAGACATGAAAATATGTCAACATCTTTCCATTTTGACACAGATTCAGCTTGAAAAAAAACTGTTCAACACTGCTGCCAGGAAAATGTTGTCCAAGTCAGCTAAGCCTTATTCATTTTTGTTGGCATGTTGATGCTGTAAGGGATGCCATACTCAGCAACAATGTGTGAATCCAACACTTTATCCAACATGAAATTAAGTTTTGGGTCCCTAGAAACCTGGCTCGTATTTTAAAAGTGTATCGTTTAAACTATTCACTTTAAGAAACATTAAAACAGAAACATATATTATAACAGAAACAATGCAGCTTTATCTATTATATGGCTTTAGCCTGAAAAAAGGAGAAATCCATCTGTCATTACTATTGAAGGGATTTTACTGTTTAAGTTATTTCTGAATGCTTGAACACTACACTTGGTGTTAAAACCATCAACAGCCAATGAAATCCTGATTAAAAGGAGCTAAAAGGGCTTTAGGTGGAACGTTAGAACCATTGCAGCAGTAAAGTGTATGCAGAAGAAGCAATAACCATAAAAGTGTTTAATTTACACTTATTTGTGAACAGTTAATACTTCATACGCTTTTCAAATTATAATTAATGTACATTGTGTTACCCCAATCCATTATTTTTTATTAATATCAAGTTATTGTTGCATGTTCTGTATATAGTTACTGGTATAAACTGTACTGTTAAAAGTGTCCATGGCAATACAATGTTGATTTTATGAAATACATTGAATACAATTTTGGATTCCTTTTGGATAATTAATTTTCCCTAACTACCCACCTTGGGTGAGCTGTAATTATATGGCTAATGTTTCACTGATTTGGTGGTTAGTGTGAGGAGTTTAGCAAAAAATAGCCTCTACGTTTAGGCCAAAAGTTAACACACTTTAACTTAGTAAACACGGATATATCCCTCTTAAAACCACGGGGCTCACCGATGAATGTGTATTTCACATCTTACTGTAACTCCTCACTACTTTGTACAATTTTAATCATTCAAACTGCCCCTGAAAGCTGTGAAACAGAGCTTTCTAATGCTATTACATGCCATTCAACAGTGGAAGCAATCACATCTGGGCCAATGCCTTGCCATGCCACTGACCCTCCCCACCTCGTCCTCCCACTCAAGGCCACTACCCTATCCCAACCTACAAAAATGAGTACACAGACAAAGGACAGTGCTGGAAAGGAAAAAGTGCACTCTTTGCCACAAAAGCATACCTTGGATGTGTGATTTGTGTCATGTGGGTCTCTGTCTTCAGGAATTATTTCAGAAACGACCACTGCTAATATAAAAAAAATGCCTGGCTATTGAGAAATGTAACAGCCTATAACATGGACTCAGAAATCTCCAGAAATGTAAAAGTGTTTGAGTTGTTGTAAAATATTTTGAATTAGAGTTTTGCAATCTCAGAAATGTTCATTCTGCACTTTTCAAGAATTCATAAAAAGCGACTGGACAATGACTTATATCGGGAATATATTGGGAATCAAAATAACAGCTAATGTTACTGAATGTCTGCTGGATTCAGTTGCTGCAAATAACCACTCACAAGGTTATTAAAGGTTATAATAAATGGGTTTGCTGGGGTGTTAAAAATGTTTAATTGCACTGTAATTCAATAAATGAAAAACAATGACTTAAACTCACTGTGCCACACATAAAATGTACATATGTTTCATCATTGTACAGATGTACAAATCAAGTACAAGTAAACAGCATTTTCTGTCACCATAGTCTACACTACGTTATTGTTATGTGCCATATTGTACACATTCCTATAAAAAAGGTTAAACCATATATGACCTGGGATGATAATTTCTCACATAACTGAAAAAATCATAATCACAACATCAGACCACAATAGCGTACAGTGCATTTTACTGCAGGGCTTTACAAGTTAACGATTTTCTGTGTGTTTTTGTGTTTGTTTTCTCTATTTCTGTTTGTTTGATGCTTTGCTGATCCAAATTTCCCACATGGATCAATAAAGTTTAATTTTATTATCTCATCTTAGATAAAAATAAAAAAATAAAAAAAAACTTCCCAATAACAGTTTTACAGTGTTAGGTGTTATAAATTACTAATTTGTTTGCAGTCTATTCTAAACCCATACCCCCCACGTTCTTATTTGTCTGTTTTGTTTTTTTGTTGTTGGTTTTTTTTTGAGAATTCTATTTTCTCTACATTTTGATTTTTATTGTTGTTTCTGTGAACTTTGCAGGTATTCCTTGAATTTACAACTGTACCTGCCAGTGAAATGCACGTTACATACTTCCTCCTCACTTTCTAGGCACTCCAGGAGAGACTACAGTCAGTGAGGGTCAGATGACTGCAACACTACTCCAATTACTGAGGTTTTACTTCCTACCTCGTCTTCATTATAACACCCAGGTCATCCGATAGGGCCACTGGATGGAGTTGTAACAGTCTAGTCTGTCTGTAGTGAAATCTGGAGTCTCCTAAGGATAAAGCTGCATGCTAAAAATTATACTTGTATGTTTCCCCTGCTGGGTTGAATATATATATATATATTGTTCTAAAGGCTGTGGGACTGTAATAGCCTCCCTGTTAGAAATAACCACAGTGTGTCCTCAGAAAATATAACAGACAATTTGCACAGTAGCAGAGTAAAATAACAATATGGGGAGGTTTTTAGAATGGATTATAATGTACTGTGCAACCATTCCGAGTAAGAAAAGGGATTAAAGCTTGATGTCTTCAGAGTGGAAAGCAGTGGAAGCTCTGAGATCATTCTGGGCCATGTATCTGGCTTATTTGACTTGGGGCTTCGCCTGCAGAGTTCTTTAAACAGACCAGACAGACGGAGATGCCATCTGCTCCTCTGACCAGTTTTCAAACACCACCACTCCTCCTCTTCTGAGTATAGGAAAAAATGACTGTCTCCTTTTTTTCACATTAATCACAGTTGGCTGCAACATTGTGGAGTCTGCTTTAAAAGGTGGCAATAAAACATAATAAAAGATGGAGCTGCTCCATAGTAGAATGGTAATTTCTCTGTGGAAGAATTGCACTGTTTCACAGGTCTCTCAATGGGCCTTGAGGTCGATAAGGGTGAAAAAATGAATTTACTATGGGATTTTGTTGAGGAAATATCCTATTTAGTCTTACAATAGCCAGGTGCATAGAGGCACCTTCTGTCAGGTCTCAGCAGGAAGGTCTGGGGACTTTTCTGGTCATTAAAAGGGCTCCAGGAAATATCCACGTCGGTATTTCTTCTTCTATTACATAAATCAATCATAAATCAAACACAACAGCCCCTCTGGATCCACAGCTCTTATTCCTGCACACCGGCCTGTAATTTATTTACTAAGGCTAAGGCTGCCCTCTACTGTTCACAACCTGCAAACAAATCAGAGACCCATCATATGAATGACGTCTACTTGGATTCCCGTCACATTCATTTCACTTTAAAACATGCAAGAGTTCATTAAAGGAAAGACAATGACGGTTATATTAAAATGCTATTTAGCAACCTTTCCAGTGTATTAAAGTTAACAGAAACTTAAACTCAAACTAGTGATGCAAAGCATGGATGATTCCAAAATAAATTCCAAATAAAAACATTTCACTATATCTATGTGGGTATGAACGTGCATCTGGTCATAGGTACGCATAAGAAGTGCCTGTGTGCGTGTGTGTGTGAATGTTTGCATGTGTGCATTAGTTTATTTTCTGTATGTTGGGATTTGCGCACCAGTACGTAAACTTTCAACCCACCATGATAATGTAAGGAAGAAAGAAAGTGCTACAAAGTACTGAAACTCTCTAATATACACCAAAATCCTTTTTTGAAAATAATGTTTCTTGACGAGTTTGAGCACTTGATTTACTCTTAAATGCTGACACAAAACCACATACAACCTAAGATGAAAACGTTCCTCATTTTACATCATGTGAAGGGACTTGGCCTGAAATCCCTGATCCTCATCCATTTCTGACACCTGACCCATAGTTACAGGTGATGTCCATGGCAACCCGCAGCATTGTTCTGTAACAATAAAGCTTTGAATGGACTCTCCAAACAGTATATCACAGATCTCATCCAAAATTATACCCAAGAAAGCACACTGAGGTTTAAAACCAAGTGGGGCAGGGCTTTCTCTGTGGGAAGCCTAGGTGTTTTAAGTCTTGTGTTAAGACCCACTTTTATTCTCTAGTTTTTTGTGGGTTTTTTTTTTTTTTTTTTGTATACTTTTTATTTGTTTTGTCATGACATGTTACATTGGACTTCTCAACATCCATTGTTTTTCGTTTTTGTTTACACATGACTTTTTTATATACAGTCTATACAGTTTTATTTTATTCTCTAGTTTTTAATGTCACATGAAATGTGTGGTCCTATATTATTTATTTATATTGATTTTAGTACTATTTGATTTTATTGTTTTATTTAGAGCATTGTTGTAGTTCTATGTACTTATTGTTTTTAGTATGTCTTTTAAATGTTTCATTGTTTTTGTGATGTGCAGGACTTTGGAAATATTTTTGTTGTTTAAATGTGTTATATAAATAAATGGATTGGATTGGATAAATGACACTGCCTTCTATATGGTTAAGTGTCCAGTCTGTTTAAGATGTATCTGACATAGCACTACAACTGTGGTTGTTTTATGTATTTCATATCTGAGTCTCTGATGGTAAGATGTCACAAAGTGGTATTTCCTCATTGAATGAAGCCACTCACTTCTCATGTGGGGTTATCTCCTGCATTACTGAGCCTCCTCATGTGACTGAAACAACTCCAATTTTTTACATCAACTTTAATGTTGGAATTTTTTTAAAATATGGCAATGGTGTGAAATTCCAATCCTGCTATAGGATGCCACACACCATGTTTTTTTTCTTGTATTAGGCCTAATTATATGAGAGGAAAGGTTATTAATTAAAATTATAATTTCATATTTAGTGAAATCCTTCTTCTTTCATGTTGCTGATGTTTTTGCTGGAAACCAGGGCCAAGTGATTACGATGTCTGACTTTTTCATGGACATTGGTTTGTGATGCAAATAAATTGCTCTCTTGAACACATGCTGTTTTGAGAAGAAAAACGTTTTATTTTAGTGACCCCGCAAAACTTGCCAGACTACTTTAAGATTCAGATTCAGAATGATTTTTATTGTCACTGCACAATTATATCCATTACAGATTCAGGCTGTATTTGCTAACAACAAATTTTTAAAATACTATAAAAAAAATAAAATAAAATACTACCACTTGTGTAATTTTGTGTAGCAAAAATTTTGTATTACAACAAAGTGAAGTATAAGATAGGCCGTGAACCATGAACCTAATCACCGAGGGATTGACAGAGGCAAAGCCCACATGATGTTTAGACACTTAAAAAGCATTTAAGTCACATAATACTTTGATAAATGATGAAGTAGTTATTGATTTTAGACTACTACCTAGATTAAATGTGTACACTATATCTTTAATTTGTCACAAATGTAGTAAAGCCATGTCCTTTGTGTACCCATAGAAGATGGCATATTGACTGTGCCATTGTGAAAACATGGCTGTTACATCACTTCTCTATACACACTTAAAAAGGTAATAATGTGGCATACAGGGGTACTTTTGTCTCTTTAAATCTAAATGCTTAAAAAGGCCAAAATAATCTTCATATAGTTCACGGGGGGAAAAAAATCACACTTGAGAAAAATAAATAAATAAACATGCAAGATTACCATGGACTCATCAAATATGTTACCATTTGGTAAAGATGAAAGAATTCTGGATACAGTATCAACTATTAGAACTCTGAGCTGAACATGTGACATCTAGTATCCAAAGAAAGTCTGGTGCCAGAAAGTTCTTCACAATAAAAAATACACTAATTCATTTTTAAAAATAAAGCAAAGACCAGATTATGTAAGAAGAATAAAAACTTCTTCCTACCTGGTTTACATAGCCTCATGTAATTCTCTGTAGTGCTGATATGTAGACTTTAATCATTAAAACACCTACGGGGATGAACTGGACTTTTACTAATGATACTGACAAGCATCAGGTGAATACATTTTAGATTACATGCCAAAGACATCACTGCTAAAAGTTTAACACTGAGTTTTGTGTCAAGATGTTCCTGAAGTGATGCCAGCAGGAGGACAATAAGTCATTTATGTGCCGATTACAAGTGAATGGAATTATGTGAGCTGAAAATGTGTATTACAAGGCTCAGGTGGGGAAAAAGTCCAAAATTTGCAATGTAATCTGCTTTTGTTAGAAGTATAAAACAACATTAATTTCTAACACTGACATTTATGACTGCCGGGGAGAAAGGCTTTGGCAGCTCTTCCAGTCTGTGCTAAAATCCCTTTCTTTTCTTTCTTTTTTTTTTTTTGTTAAAGAGCATTTTAATGTGAATTTTTTCGATGAAAAAGAAAATAGAACAAAATATATACGGTAGAGATATGATGTAATTCACAGCATTTATTGCACCCCCGTGGATGGGAAAACACTGTATTCACCCCTAAAACCATCCTCCTATGTTACTCTCTCTTTGACACACACTCACAGACACACTGGGCTGTGGGTCATGGAGCAGATAGACAGCTGAGCCATTAGTCTGGGTCCCTGGGGAAACAATTACACCCAACCAGGCAGCAGAGCTGGACAGGCAGTGGGAATTAATGATGGGCTCATGACTCAAGCTGAGGCAAAAGCTTACAGCAGATGCTGTCATAGGGTGAGGACTCCCTCTGCTGGTAGTAAACTGAAAGAGGAGCCGGCCAGAGTCACTTCTGTTAATAACCCTTTAACCCCTGAAACATTATTTCAGTGAGATCGATTACTGGGAATTAGCATTTGTAAAACTGTCATAAAATCTGTTGTGAGTATGTCCTTGTGTTCCTTTTCTTCAGTAGTTCGGTGTATTTTAGGGTCAACGCAGGGTGGAATAACAGAAAAAAAGACAGAGAAGAATTGAAGTATTTCAAGTTTTTACTAAATAAGGCACTCAGAATGTACATCAATAGGAGTTTTAGGATATTTAACATGAACTGTGAACCGGAACACATTGGACAACAAGTATTTGAGTATTGACTTTGTAGTTTTTGCTTTTGGGGCTTTTTTCCTCTAAATCAGTCTAGCTGGTTTTTGCACCTGGTTGAATTCCAGAAAGCAATTAGTCAAAAGTCAGTAAAAACACTGCAAAAAATGTAATTAAATAAAAAGCCCAAAACATCTATTTTATAGTGAGTCTGTTCTGTGTTTTGCTCCCCATTAGAGAGGTGTGAGGGGGTTGCACTGAGCATGCTCAGTCTATGGAAGAACACGGTCTATCTCTAATGAGTAAACGCTTGCATTTTTATGGATATTTTAAATAAATCAATCATACCTTCAGAACATTCACCACAGATATCTTAGGGTCTAAAGAGTTAAGTTTTTATCACTTGAAATATAACAACAGCAAAATGTTTTAATGGGATCCTGCTGGAGTTTTAGAAAAATAATCTGTTTGCCAGCTAAATCAGTAAAGTACTGTGCATGAACTAAAGGCTTTGGTATTTGTTTGGTATTATTTAGGTCTTTTACTTGCAGATATCAAACATCCAGTAGCTTTTATTGTACAAGTTTATTGTACATTTTAATGTTCAGTTCATTATTTATTGCAGATTACAGTGTGTTGATATGGAGCACACCATTTCTGGATTTAATAGTTCAAGTCACATCCACATGTACAGATGGTGGCCGTGTCCTTTAGTGACCTTAAGAGCATCAGCATCAAAACCTATCATATTTGTGTGGAGGCTATTAAGG
The DNA here is from genome assembly GCA_029822895.1 of Maxillicosta whitleyi. NCBI lineage: Eukaryota > Metazoa > Chordata > Actinopteri > Perciformes > Neosebastidae > Maxillicosta > Maxillicosta whitleyi. The sequence continues at coordinate 2,516,821 of JAPSES010000124.1, read as the reverse complement.
TGTTATTCATTCATCATTCATCCTAATAAGAATGAATCCTGTAATAAGCAGAAAAAACAGTTATTTTAGGGGGTTTTGGGGGGCTGTTAAAACCGCACCCATTGTTCAGATTTCCAAGCACACACCGTGTTCTTTCTCTCGCTGTAAAAATGCAGACCTCTATCTTCCAGTTTCCCTCACGCTTCAGCGTTAGGAGCCGCCACATCCCAGCCCCCACCTCCCCACAGCCCCTCTAGCTGCCTCCTCCTCCTCATCCGAATCCCCCCACCACCACCACCACCCTCCTCTCATCTCCTCTCCCCTCCTCGCTCTCCGTGGCCCGTTGCCATGGAAGCTGATTGGAAGGATCGCTCTGTGTCTCCGGCACATTGCCACTCCATCCTTGCCAACAGAAAACAAGGCGATTCAGAGCACAGCAGACAACCAAAAAATTTCCTTATGGAGAATCCAGTGGAGGTCAGGTATTACTTAACAATAATAAAATGCAAATTAAGATAAGGATTTTTTTTTAAAGCTGCGCTAACTTCACATAAAAAAAAAATCACATACGGATTAAAAGAGTAAACTTGGCATTCGATGCAGTCATGTGGGACTTGAAATATGTAGTTTTCCCTTAGTTTCAGTCAAGGACATTTTACTCAATGGTGGCATAAATACAAGCTTCATTACCTATTAATCACCCTTTAAACTAATTAATGGAGCTCTTTAGTATGAAGAGGGATAAAATAGTCAGCTGTTGTACATCTTGATGCAGTCTAATTTATACTCCAAATGGCAGATAAAGGAGCACAGCTAAAAGGTTTCACTGCGACAAGCTATTTTGCACATTAGTAGCCTTTAAAATATCCCATTATTTATCAGGTTTTGCTCTCTTTAAAGAAAAAAAAAAAAAAAACAAGCCTGGTTCCAAGATTCTCAATGCTATGTTAAAAAAACAAAAAGTAGAATCAACAGATGAAGCACACGCGTCATTCTCTGTGTGTACAGAGCATGTAAAGTCAAGGCTAAGGCTTTTCTTAGCTTTATTTCTGATATTTTTTTGAGCAAGCAGTGATAAAATAGACTGAACATTCAGCATTGCTATAGCAACAATGTTTAGGGGCTTGTGGGTGGGGGTTGGGTTGTTAATCACATATTCTTAAGAGAAAGTGTTAAAATATAGATTTCTTTTTGAACACAAGCATGAAATCATACTTTATATAGAAAAATATTGGCTCCTTTTCTGAATGCCAGAAAAGTCATTATATTAATTTTCTCGCAGTGAAACTATTTAATTCAGCAAAAAATTTATAATGGTAAGCCTATGAAATTCTACTGTGCAGGTACAGATGGATGACTACTTCTCTTCACATGAAAAAAAAACGCTGTTTGGACATCATCTTCCACACAGTGAAGTAAAAATTTCAGTCAATATGAAAAATTTATCAAATTAATGAGTTTGAGTTCATCCTACCAGCGTTATCATCTAAGGACACACCGCACTGTTAATTAAATCTCTGCTGAACACAGTGTACATGGACATGACAGAAGCACAACACATGGAAATTGCATGTGTGTGTGTTTTGTGTGTGAGGCGTGGAGCTTCATGTAAGAACCAAGTGAGTGATTATCCATTACAAATAAAAACATACTACCTTAAAATAACCAACAAAAAAATTACAGTCTAAGAAACTGTTCTGGATGGCAAATCTGATCCCCCCACTGAGACATGTGAGCAGTGGTCCATTGAAGCATGTGTATAAATTGTATGCTTGGTTGTCATGTTCATAAAGAGCCTCCTGTGTTTGCACTGTCGTTCTGCTACTTTTAATAAACCCTATTCCTATTTCTCAAATTGTACCAGGGATTTGTGTAGATTCATGTGCTGTTCATGATCAGAACATGGAGCTCCGACCACCTCCCACCAACCTACATGTAACAACCCTTGAATTTTTAGTTAGTGGAGCACAGTTACAGGAATAAACTTAGATCTGAAAGCAGAAGCAGGCTGAGGTTCGCCCACTTGAATAAATGTATGAATAAATGCCAATTCCACTGGCGTTCACAAATGAAGAAATGTATTTACCAATCCTCAGCAGTTTTTTTGTAGTTTTTGACAATTTGAAGAAAGAAAATGTAAGGAAACTTTTATGCAGAGATAAGAAATTGGTCAGTTAGATGTTATATGCATTTTAATTCATATTAGTTTGCAAAAACAATAAACACCGGTAAATCACGTTATAACATGTCAGTGATGCTCATTACTTTCAGAATATGTTTCTGCCCAAAGGCAACAGCAAGGAAATCACTCATTTTTCAGACATTGTCTCTTCCTGCCTCTGATCTATTTGTCTCTGCTGTCAATTTCAATTTCAAATGAGCTTTAGACACAAAAAGATGGAACATAACAAAGCAAACCCCACATTAGATTTGCATTATAAATGCAACCCAAAAAAATAATACTGTAAAATAATTATGAGAGAAGTAAAATATTGCAGGGAGTGGAACTACTGAGATCACCTGTTTGGTAAGACAGTGGAAATATGAAAAAAAAAGCTCACATTTTGTTCTCTTTGTAGGGAATATTGCTTACTGATTCAGTTTATCTGTAACATATATTGTGCTGAGGACTGTGGAAAAAGGTATTTCACATAGCTGAATCTTTACTTTCCACCCCCACCCCAACAAAACCACACCACCCCCCCCCCCCCC
>JAPSES010000124.1:2468719-2493903 GCA_029822895.1 Maxillicosta whitleyi | reverse complement strand
AATATGATATACTTCTCAATGTAAAACTATATTATGCCAATATTGTTTTAGCCCAGACTCATTAGAAAAGAAACACCAGAATTCAACAAGTCAATTTAGTGTATGACTTAGGGAATTATGATATGATGTGCAGTGCAAAGAAATGGAAATGCTTACACATGACATGCAACTTATGTGTAGTTTGATACAAATGGAAAATTCATGCGTTTCCCATCCTCCATCACTAATCTGTAAAATAACTCTGTCTGATATAAGGAAATGTATTCACATTTGGAATTATTGCATACAAAGACAGAGGCAGCGGCACAAAATTTTGAGTGGGATAGCAAGATTTGCCAGGGCATATCGTCACAAGTTGATTTGGCACAGGTTTTTTATGTTGGATGCCCTTCCTGACACAATCCTCTGTATTTATCCGGGCTTTGGACCGGCACAATGAGACACTGCACCCTTGTGGCTACAGGTATAGGGATGTATAGCGTAAAGGACCTTTCCCAAGATTCGATTCTGTCACTACCGATTGATATTATTGTTATTTTTTAATTAATCACTATTTTTTCTTGGTCTATAAATTATCTAAAAGTTTCTCAAAGTCCAACATGTCTTGTTTTGTCCACAAATCAAAGATATTCAGTTTAGTGTCAAACAGGAGGAAAGAAACCATGAAACACACACATTTACATACCAAAAGGAAGATTTTGCCATATCCTGTTAAAAAAAAGTCCTCAAAATGATACATCAATTATAAAAGGTAAAGGTAAAGGTTGAGGTAAAAATTGCAGTCAAATGGTTACAGCTCTACAGATCACTTGACTAAGACCCTAGACAGACTTTACCCTTGACAGTAGTTAAACCACAACCTAAACACTACCAAGGAACAAATGGAAAAACCTGAAGATTTGGTTTGAAAAACAAAAGTTAGGTCACTTTTATGAAATTGTTTTAGCTCCAGAGAGGATCATGAATGAAAAACAGGTCAGATAAACAGTGATTGCTTTGTTACCACAAGACAAAGTAACATCACTCATGACTTGCAGTCATTTAAGATTGCGCCACAGTACTCTGATGAATGCCATTCATTTCCAGCTTATTCTATTATTTTCTGAGCTTATGTACCCCCCAACAGCAAATGGAAAAATCCCCTTATTTTCCACATTCTACATATACATATCACATCCCAACAAAGTTTATTTTAAAATTAATAGTGTATGAATAGAGATTTCTCCTACAATAATGCCTTGAAATTTTTACATACATCTACAATGAGGAAGTCGAGCCAGCACCAGGCGTTGGTGAAGTACTTGACAAAGCCGTAAGCCACCCACTTCAACAGCATTTCCAGGATGAACACATATGTGAAGACTTTGTCCGCATACTCCAGTACCGTTTTGATGGTTCTCCTCTGCTCAATGTAGATGTCCTCAAATGCCTGTGCAGAGTATATAATGTACTAAGAAACTGCTGATAGAAAAGATGCAAATCTACTATGACAAAAAACACAGTACTACTGCATATATCATTTACAGAACATGTCTACATTCACTGTCATTTGTCAAAACACATGTTTTTTTTTTGTTTTTTTTTCTTGATTCAATGTTGCAGACTGTTGATGGGGTGGAAGTTGGCCGGACCAGTAAAACAATAGCAGTGAAAAAAGTACAGTTACATTGTGAAAATATTTACATCTACAAAGGTTCCTTAAAAAATTGAATAGCATGAACAACCTGAATTTGAACAATATCCTACATGACACTAAATGCTTTTTGCCTTTATGGATCTGATCTGTAATACACATGTAGAAACAATAAGATACCTCATAATATTGTTTAAAATGCAATTGTTTTTTCAGAATTTTTTTTTTCAAGTTATTCACATCTTTTAGCGGTTGCATTAAAACAAACAAACAAACAAAATAAATAAATAAATAAAAATAACCCTAACCCTAACAAAATTGGAATTCTCATTATTTATAGGCTATTCTGCTATTACTGTACTGGTCCAGCCTGCTGGAGATCAAATTGGGCCCTTGAAAGAAAATAAGTTTGACACCCCTGTCTTAGAGGGTTAAAATGAGAAGGTTCATAGTATGTACGTAAACTAGTTCTTTCCAATGTGCAATTGCCTGTTTTTTCACTATTTTTTTTTTAATATTTTTTTTAAATAGATATTGTACTACTGTTTTCTTATATTTCATATTCTGTACATTCAGTGTTGTGCTGTTATAGGAACCTCTAATCTAATATAGTCTAAAGTTATCCAAAAGTAATGTGAAATAAATTCAGATAACAGGGGGATGTATAGGAATACTCACCAATGCTCCACTACTGAGCAGGATCATGAATATGATGAAAGATTCAAACCAGTTGTGCTCCACTATAATGAAACAGGTTTTCCTGAGCGTCCACCAGCTCTTGTACTTGCCTCCTTCTTCATTGATCTGGCAGCACTGAAACCTGCGCACACAGCCTGAAGGCACAGCGCAAATGTCGAGAAAGAATGAAAAACTGACTACAGCAACAAGTATTAGATGATTATATAATGGCAATGGCTACTGTCACAGTACTATGGCACAAAATATTTGTTTGTCTATTGCCACAAAGCCAAACAAATGTTAGTATTTCTATGAGAGCCAATCACAGATACTGTTCTATTAACAGTACTGAGCAGTACAGTGGCAATTGATGGAAGAAGTTAGTGATTGTATAGAATAGAATTATTGCACAAAATGCTCTATATATTTTATACATTCCTGGAAAGCCCAGGATAATTAAATGCCATAATGTAGATGATAAAATAAATGTTTTCTTTAACTGTGTTAAAAATATAGCTAGATCATGGAAATCTTGCACCACCAGTACTGCTTCACACACTTTTTATCTTGCTGTGGAAAATATAAGTTATGTAACTCAAAACAGACTTGACAAGTTTCAGAAAATATGGACTATTTTCTCGCAAATAACAATATATGTGTCAACGGTTGTATGGACAATATTAACTGATTTACTTAGTTATTTATTTTATTGTGTCTCTGTTTGTTTTTTTCCCTGTAATATAATGAGTTATTTGAGTGTGTGTGTGTGTGTGTGTGTGTGTGTGTACTTTGCATTTTTATCTACTTGACTTATTGTTTGTTTGTAACTTGTTCTCTTGGTTAATAGAAGAAAATCCCAATGAATGCATCTTAAAAAAAAAAAAAAAAAATGCTCAAATATACCTCAAGTTGTCTGAAAAAAAGGATAACAACATGATTCCACTACCATGCACGGACATATCTGAATAACAAAACACAAAAAAGCATTTCTCTTCAGCTAATAACCCTATATTTACGTGCAACTTATGAAAACAATTTTCCTTTTATGCTCTCACCATAGTTATGGTTTTCAAACATTCTATTATTCCCTCTAAAGAGACTAAAGAGGTCCAATTTATGCTGATTCAGATTTGTAGAGGTGTGTGTCACAAAAAATGTCAGGTTACATTACAAACTATGAGAATCCCCCAGACTACATTTCTTTCTATCCTGCTGAGCATTTACATTCACTGTCACTCAGCAGTAAATGCTACAGACCGGTGCTAAGCACAAGCCGTTAATACAATTTACTTCACATCTTGAAATGTGCTGCAGAGGAATCTCATTGCCCACCTTTCTCATTCTGCCCCAGTTTTTCTTCCCATCAGCCTCCCTGCCTATTGCCCTAACATCCCTCTCACCCTCAGTGAAGCAGGCCTCTGGGTCGAGTGACTCCTCTGGCTCCAGCTCCACTGAATCTACTCCATCACCTGGAGGGCGAATATCGACTGTGCTCCCTTCTGAGGAGCTCAGACGCTGGGGCTCTGCATCGAGCTTCTGCGTGAATGAGGAAGAAAATGAGAGCATAAAGTTACACTGCAAAGCCTGCAATCACAAAGGTTCAGTGGTTATAGGAGCCAACCTTCTGAGCTGGTTACCATTGTGATTCTCCATTCACATGTACTCCAGTGCCACAATTCTATACCTTACTTTAGACTGGGCACTGTCATAGCTCACAGAGTTGGGCTCTTTAAATTCATCGTCATTATCATCATCATCACATGCAGCATCGATCAAATGTACCTACAGGCTTTGATTTGAGTTTTATCTGATAACTTGAATCAGATTATGTGGCAACACATGGCGTGGGGAGGTTGGTGCTACGAAAATGCACTGTGGGTACGTTTGATGTGACCTCATTTTGAGGAAGAGTGCATGCAGTCTTCCAGTGCATTATCAATCCAAGCCTGAAATAGTACCAAGCAGAACATGTGCTGAAGTATTTTCATGTCCACTGAAAAATGGCCCCAGATTAAATTCTCTAAAATTGATCCCATTCCTTAAAATCTTCTTACCAAACCCCATATCCCTCCCTCAAAGGTAAACCCCACTCATGAGCATTGTCCTCAGTGACATGAAAACACATTATTTCCATTCATTTAAAAGCAGTGTACAAGCTTCTTCTGTTTGTGTTGAAGTAGACGGATAACCACATTAGCTTACCAGCAAAAACCAGTACTGTGCACTGTTTATAAGACAGCATGGGGTTTGGTCCGATGTATAAAATGTTTTAATTGACCCATGCATACCCAGAAAACATGTAGGACTTAGTGTTTCTTCTTAAGGACGCACAAATACATTGTAAAAGCTAGCATTACTACTGTATTCACTGTACTTTGTCTCCCTACTGACTCTGAATTTGAACCTTGCCAACACTCCTCTGAATTACGGAAATGCAGTGGTGTTTTGTCTTTGCAGTACAGTATAACATCATCTACATAGAGTGTGAGCTTTTGGTTTGAACTTTGCCAACACTCCTCTGAATTCCCCAAATGCAATGGTGTTTTGTCTTTGCAGTACAGTATAACACCATCTGCATAGAGTATGAGGTTTTGGTTTTATGAGGCTTCTCCTAGGAGGCTCCTGTCTTTTTTTTTATATTAATTGGGCAACATGGTGTTATGTGGCCTCATGTCTTATCTCTCTGGTGTGCTATGTACAAGAACATGTCATCCTAGACAGTGCAGCAGCCCTGATTGCCGTGGGACCCAGCTAATACGGCGTGGGAATGATGGAAGCATGCTGCTCAAGTGCATCGTTTTCTGGAAGGGTCTTTCCCTCCCACTGGCTTTCTCTCCATCAGCGGAAGACCCATTTAACCTCCTTCTGGTATGGAACACAAGGCTAGTATTTTTTATACTCACATGGTTTTGTCAGATTTTGTTAGCAAGTTTCAGTATCATTGTATAAATTTGCAAGATAGTTGAAGTGGAACGAAAGTGGACAACACAGGCATAAAGTGTAAGCACACAGGACTAACCCACATTAACTGAACTGACTTATTTATCTTATAATCTTCACATACGGAAATTATAAAAAGTAACAAAATGACTCCCCCCCAAACTATTACCAATTGCCTAGTGTTATCGCTTTTGTCACCCTGCAAAAATCAGTGCAGATTCATTGATGTTTCAAAAATATCTCCTTCTGTAAGGATTCTTTCATCATTCCACTATTAGGTATCACAGAAAACAATACGAACAAGTATTTTATGTATGTATGCATGGGCTATGAACCAGACAAATGAATTTTGTCAGATCTAAAGCAAAATTCATTCCTCCATTCCAGCTCTTTTAAACTCATTCTCCTCTACCTCCTCCTCTCTTCCTTCATTCTCAAGCTCAGTGTGTTGGATGCCAATCAAATCCCAAAACCAAGTCAAAACCAAGCAATGGTAGAAAAAGCAAAAAATATGTTGAGAGGATGAGTTTGTCTATCAATGGAAAAGGGTGGTGTTGCTCATTCCTAATGGTTTGTAACTGCAATACAGCCTGATGCTTGGAGATAAAATATGAAGGGGGAGGGGTAAAGGGAAAACTCAAAGATTACAGCATTGAGTGTGCTGCTGTATAAAGGGAGGGGGTTGTAAAGCAAAGGGTTTGGGGAGGGGGGATGGGTGGGGGACGGAGGGCAGACCAGGCAAAAAACAAAAATGGGCAATCCATTGAAGGTATGAGAGATAATATGTTGTTTGTCTGTAAATGGCATTGGCAGTCCTCATGGTTAGTGCTATGGTACAATAAAGTGGTCTTACAATTCTCCTGTCATTGAAAACCTTGAGAGCGTCTGTGACACAGCTGCAATAACAAACGGGGGAGTTAAACAAAGTAAGTCAAACACAGCAAAAGCCAGGATACAACCTAAAGTCTGCTTTCACTGGTCAGCCACAAGGCACATTGGGAAAACAAGTTAGCCACAGAACACAGAAACTGCACTTTAGATTTCACTGAAAGCCTATTCCTCAGTAGATGCAATGCAGCAGAGTGTGTTGTTGTACTTACGATGACATACACATATAGACAATATACAAGTGTACACTCACAGTAAAATAATTAAAGGTTATTTCAGTCTATAGAACCATATTACCTTTACAAAATGCAAATGTAGACCTGCTGAAATAAGATAATGTAAGGAATATAAAGGTTAAACCTCTGTCTCTAAGCTCAGTGGTGACGCAAGGGAGCCCTGTCTGATACATATATATTTATTTGTATTTGTGAGAAGCATGTGGTGCGGTGGCTAGAAATAGTCTCCTGAGTTGTTTGGAGTCAGAGGGAATTGGCACCACACCCTCAGTGGCAGGTTGACATCACCAGGGATGTTCTGTCAACCTGGCAACACTTAACAGCAAACTTGACATTTGCTTGGTAGAAGTAAGCAATGCATAGTTCAGCAGAGCGATATTTATAAAGAATTCACGCTAATGGTATTATATAATGGCTAGTGGTAACTGAATTCACATGAATCTTCTAAGATCAATTATCTGTGTTTCTATTTTATGTGCATTTTGAAATATTGCTTTAGAAATAGTTGACAGAAATATCCACATGCATAAAAAATTGTCAATTTGTGCTTTGCTTGAGGGAGTTTTTGCCTTCTTCTTCTTTTTTTTTTTTTTTTTTTAAAGAATATGCACATTTATGCACTTCATGGAAGATGGAAACATTATTCACAAATAAGTTAGCATGGAGCCAACATTTAACTAACATGACTTAGTGTTAATATGCTATTTCCGCATCTACAGAAGACGAGGGTATTGCTTGCCTCTTCCTGGATATTCCCATAAAGGGCATGGGTGGTAGTAGTAGCATGCATGTGTCAACTGATGAAAAAAATTTAATGTTTTCTAATTTTCATGGGGGAAAAAAATCACAGCCATTTCAAATAGAAAACAGCAGTTGAGTTAAGTTCCTTTTTTGCAATCTTACAAAACATACTGTTACTGGGCATACTTAGTCATAACATTCCCTTAATGACACAGAATGACAAATGAATCACTGAGTCAGCAGGTCATCGGTAACTGTTTGACAATCAGAAAATGTGTGGGAAAAGGTCATTGCTATTTAAATCTTGACATATTCACACAGTGCGTGTTAACTCCTTCTCTTGTAAACTAATCATATAACAGTGTATGATGCAAGAGATTTCTAGACAGACATCAGTTATCAGATTACAACATTTCCTCTTACCTCTTTGCTGCCCTCCACATCCGATGAGTCACTGCTGAAGTCTTCAGTGTTAAGGTTCTCAAAGTCTGACTCGCCCACAGCGATGGGTACTGTGACGGTGAGGCTAGGGTTATGAATAAATGACATGTAGTCACATTCATCCATGGGGTACTTTCCTGTAGTGTCCCCCACGACCCCAACCACCAACCCGCCTCCTGGCCGTCCATTGCCCTCTGTCATATACACCCCGCTCGGGTCTTTGGTGATCTCCACTGTTGTGTGGTTCGGGATGCAGTTACCCTTGCCATTGCTGTGCAGTTCATCCAGGGGTTTGCTCTCCTCAGCCAAACCAGAACCCTTACCACTTCCACCAAAGCATAGGCTCTGGAAGAACTGTCGCACAGTGGTTTTGACAAAAGCAATCCCCCGCTGGATTCGTCCAATGGCAATTTGCAGGTTGTTCATTTCACTATCGTCGTCAGTTGCTGCCAGGTTGTCCGCACTGAATGAGCTCAGAAGCAAAGCCAGGAATAGGTTAAGAACCTGTGAGGGAAACATACATATTATCACAGCCCAGCCATAAAATGGCAACAGAAGCCACACATAACTTTAATCATATATCAAGAGTCATTGATTCTGTTTACACACTGTTTACATAAAAAAATCTGATAACAGTGAGTAATCATATTGGAATATTACTAGTAATTGTAATAATCAGATCTGATGTATTTACATGCACTTAAGAAAACAGTAATTTAGATGCTCCAGTTCAATACTGGATTACATACATACGTATGCAGTGAATCAAACTTCCTGTTGTCTTCTACTCACGTTTGACTATGTAACGTATGTATGTTCTGTTTTCTACTATTGTAATTGTGTTTACATATATGCAGATGTAAAAGAATAAAATAAATCAGATTAACCTGTGTACATTCAGGAAGACATTGGAGTAACAAATCTTGGAGTGTTAATCCTATTTCACTTAAGCTTCAGTTTATTGTTGTTATCTGTTAAAGCATATTAAATGATCCTGTTTACATGATCACTCAAATAATCTGATCACTCCAGAAATCGAATAATGATCTGAGTATTGGTGTGCATGTAAAAAGGTTCATTCTTACTTCCACCAAGGATGGGTTGCCTGTCTGTCAGTAGGACTGAGCACAAATTATTGCACTGATTTTGATAAAACTGAGGTCTGGCTCTCAGAGAAGGTTACTTCAGTTACTACGTTATTTAAAAAAAAAAAATCATAAGCAGCCATTTTTTTGAGTTTTCATTTTTTAACACCGTTATAGGAATTTTATCCTTAACCAAGTGCCAAGTAAATATAATCATGAAGAAATATAATAATACTATCCTAACATAATATATTGCTATGACTAAACAGATACTACAAATCAAAATGGTGGTTCTGTTGCTTGAAAATGTTCATGTGTACATTTATTTCTTGCATATTGGAAGGTGTGATTTTAAAAAAAATGTAACTGAAAATTTACTGTTGCAGTTCAGTTACATATGGAAGCAATTTCTGAGAGACTTAGAACCAAGACTTTACCACAGTAAGACAGTGTCAAACTAACTAGGAATGATGGGAGCACAAGAAAAGACGCAAACACATTAGAATTTTTGGTTTGTTTCTGGATTAATATTAATGTAAAGAGGTATAAACTATTAGCCTTGATGGAGGTTTGAATCAGTTCTAAACTTTGTTATTCAGATTATGGAAATACCATGAAGACAAAGAACCCATACCACCAGGTTTCCAATGACCATGACCATCATGAATACGATCAGGCACATGGACTGCCCTGCCACCTCCATGCAGTCCCACATGGTCTCAATCCACTCTCCACAAAGGACTCGGAACACGATGAGGAAAGAATGAAAGAAGTCGTGCATGTGCCAGCGGGGCAGCTCGCAATTATCAGAAATCTTGCACACACATTCCTTGTAGCTCTTCCCAAATAGCTGCATGCCCACCACAGCGAAGATGAAGACAATGATGGCAAGAACCAGAGTCAGGTTCCCCAGAGCTCCAACTGAATTACCGATGATCTTGATGAGCATGTTTAAAGTGGGCCATGACTTTGCCAGTTTGAAGACCCTCAGCTGTGGTGGAAAGAAAATGAAGAGGCTTAACAGCTGGAGTTAAATGTTTATGGATCAACACACTACAGTTTAAGATCAGGCATGACAGATGAAATTGTACTTGCGCAGTATGCAGCTTGGTTTTCAGATGCACTACAACCACATATCACCACGAAGATACACCAAAGCACATATTACACACTATTTTAAAATATTAATTTAAATTAAAATAAAAAATACACAGTATGTGTTTTTGCTCATTTATTTTTAGATGTCAACTTTACCCATCTACCCTTCAAGCATGCACATTTTTCCATGACTCTATTGTTAAAGTCAGGCATGACCCGGAAAAATGTATTTTCCACTGATAATATGGCCAGTGCATATAGACTGAGGATGAATGTAGTGTGAGTAGTTCGCAAAAAATAGAAAATCAAAGTGAGTGTTAAAAGACATTAAACGAGTGCTGGAAATTGAACCATGGCCTCCCACACCGGCATCATTAGTGACCTGCTACATGTACTGTATATGGATCAGTAGTATTATTTATAGACCTAGAAAGCTCTTGATTCTCTTTGGGATGTGAAGTTTCCTTCTGTCGGTGGTGCTTGGGTGCCAATTTTTGCTCTACTATCTCTTGTACTGTAAGGGGGATCTACTATACACACACCATTTATGACAAAAATTAATTATTATAAAGGGAGAGCCTTGCAGATTTTTGCACCCCAAACAAGAAACGTGTTACTTGATTGCTCACTAAATGACCAAAAACTTTTATTTTAGGCAATTCCTATTATCTTCTTAATGCGAAACAGGTAGGGTGGTGCCCTAGCTCCCTCTAATAATGAACTGCCACTGATTATGAGTCTAACAGCACAGCAAAAGTGTCAAAAACCTAAAAACCTCTTCAAGAAGTTATTGAAACTACCAGTATCTACAAGTAATACGACAATCAGTACGTCATTACTAACATAATATGTTAATTGTGCTATTGTGTCATTTTTTAATCTTACCAATCTAAAGGACCTGAGCACAGACAGGCCTTCAACGTTTGCCAAGCCGAGTTCCATTAAACTCAGACTGACAATGATGCCGTCAAAAATGTTCCATCCCTCCTGGAAGTAGTAGTATGGGTCAAGAGCAATGATCTTGAAGCACATTTCGGCAGTGAAGATACCTGTGAAAACCTACGAAAACAGGAGAAGTTGCACTTGACATATGAATCAGCACCAATATATTATATTGATTGCTTGTTTGTTAAAAAATATAATAATACTTGCCAGGTTTCCCACTGAGAGGACGTTATCAAACTCTTTAGTCATTGGGTAATGCTCCATGGCCATGAAAAGAGTATTGAGAACAATGCAAATAGTGATGGCCAGATCCACAAATGGGTCCATGACCACCATACTGACAACCTCCTTAATCTTCAACCAGGCAGGGCAACAATCCCAGATCAGGCAGGTGTTTGCAAATCTATACCAGCATGGAGGACATTTCTGTCTCGACTCTTCCAGCTCTGGAAAATGTGGAATATTTGGAGCTCAAATTTTTTGGCAATATTCTCTCCAGCAATTCAACATGACTTTCAAAGCATTTCTTGTTTCTGACCTTCCATGGTGTTCGTGAGGATACTGGCCACACTCATGGCACGCTGTCTCGCCCCTGGTTCATCCAAATAATCGATAGACGGCTGGAGAAAACCTGAACGCCGTTTCTTTATATCAGTATCAGTAGTTGTCCCCTTGAAAGACAGAAATCAGCAAAGGAAAACCAATAGTCAAGATACAGTTTTCTGCCATTAAGAAAGATATGTGGGTAGTAGGGTTGGGAATCTTAGTTTTAAGACCATTACGATACATATCTCAATACAGCATCTCCAATCCAATATAATAAAAATATGTGTGTGACACCTCACAAAGCGATATGATACAATTCACACCCAAAACACAATACAGAGCAATTAAGCACATTCTGATTCAAAAATTCACTCTGGTAAAAACATATGCAGTGCAATTCAATGAGCTTGATTATTCATTTATAAAATAAGACCATAACTTTTCACAAAGTGGCTTTTGTGTAATTTCAGAACACGTGCCCTACAAAAAGTGACGTGAAAATGTCAGGACTTTTTTTTTTCTCGTCATTTCTCTGTATGTTTCTAACACTCAAATTCTTGCTTCCTTGCTGAATCAATTTGTAATGTGATGTATTTGTAATGTAGGTAATACAGAAAAACGTTTTGCCACTAAAAGAGACACCTGCACAAGGAATTCTGGGATGTGCTGTTGGATATGTATGTCACTGTTTAAGGAAGTATATCCGGTATGTATGGTGGTATTCAGTGCAGTTGATACAGTAAAATGTACACGTTAAGAAACCACATGTACACTGCCCTCCCCGGCTCTTAAGGAAAATCCAATAAAGAATGACTGCTTAGTTCCCGGGGAGGGCTGGTGATGGTCACGCACTAAATATTAAAACATTTGGCTGCAAGAATAAAATATGCATCAATCTCATATAAAGTTTCCACCCCTTCTCATGGTGGCTAACTATGAGAATAAATGCAGACAAATGGATAAAAAAAAACAAACAAAAAAAACAGCATGTGTTCAAAAGAGTGATTTATTTGCATCACAAACCCATGTCCATGAAAAAGTCACACCTCGTAATCACTTGGCTCTACTTTCTCTCTCTTCGTATCTCTGTGCACTGCCACAAGATGACAGCTAGTCTACCTGTTTCACTACTGAAAAAAGTTGTTGATTAATACGCAGCAGTCAGCAGCATGACAGCGCACTGATACTAAATGAGAGAAAGTAGGGCCAAGTGATTATGAGGTGTGACTTTTTTGTGGACATTTGGTTTGTGATTCAAATAAATCACTCTATTGATCACATGTTGTTTTTAGAAGAAAAACATTTTATTTTAGTGACCCCGCAACACTACTTTCGAAGTCCGGTCCAGTCGTAAAGTGAAGACCTTGCAGCGTTTTCATCAGCTGCACTTTTATTGTTCAAACATGTTCCATGGTTTAGTTTTTACTTTTCAAAGTTATCTTTGCTGATACTTTTGGTGTTAAAAACTCACACAGACACAGGGACTATTGAGCAGTGAGTGGGTGCCCATGGCTTTTGACCAAGTGAAATCGACCTCTACTGGATTTTAAGAAAAACAGCTACAGCAGCAGACAGTGTCACCCAATGCAGAGCAATGTGAAGTGACTGTCCTTCGAGAAAATAGCTGAGTAAGAAACACAAGCAGAGGATATGATAAAGGCATTTTCATGTTGAAAAAGAGATGTTTTCGTTTGTTGTTATTACAGAAAAAAATAAATGACTGTAATAATTTTAATTTAATAGTGAACTTTTTGCGTTATTTTCTACTACATCTAATCTGCTCTCTTCTACTAATCTATTTTTGTTTCTCTGGTCTGGCAGAAGTACACTGCATAGACTTGGAGCTGAAAACTATGAGTCTGTAAACAAGAAATCTGCTCTTAGTGCAAGTAAAGTACCAACCAGTCTTGTGGGTTTTGGCAAATATTTCTTGGCCATATGATGCAAATTCCCATCAATCATTTGCATCCAAATCCAACTTACAATGCCAGTACATGAAAAAGTTTTTTCTTTCTATAGTTAATACAGTTTCAGTGGCATTATTAGATGGCGTATGGAATTTTACCCCACTGCACCAAACAGATGATGTGTTCATTAAATTTATGTCTCAGTTTTGAATGGAAAAAAGCTTCTATTATACAAACATGAATTCATTTGTTTTTCATATTTCAAAGAGATTACATGTTAATATAGCTGTATCCTGAACATCACAGTGTCATGTGGAAGTCAAATGGGTTTTTCCAGTTGACTGCTAACACCAGCCATTTGTTTCTCCTAATGAATTATCCTCATTGAGGTAAATTGACGAGCGTCAGACACTGTGTGGCGTCTGTTTGGGAGCTACGAGTGAATGGGAAACGGTTTGGAAGGAGAAAGCTGGCAGATAAAATTGAACAATAGAATCCCTGAATGCAATTAAGCAAAAAGAATTAGAAGTCTCTGCAGTGAAAAAGGATGTCCTGCCTCAGTAGATCCTCTCGTTCATGCAGGGAAAAGGAACTTTGGTGCAAAGATAAAGTAAAGCCTTTCATTCCTCTGTGCAGAGAGCTCCTGGTGTCCAAGAATTGAGGAGCATTTCAGACTTCATTTTCATGCTGCTGCTGTGAACCCAGTGTGCATGATATTAAGAGCACTTTCTTTGCTCAGTTATACGACATTTTCCTTTCAAAACAGCAGGCAGCCTCTGAAAAAAATGGATTTTACGAGATGTTCCACATGAACGCCATCAAATACTGACCCCTGTTTCTCTCATGTTTCTGCTTATTTTGCTGATGGTGGCTCTCCACCTCTACCTACAGATAACCAATTTAACTGTGACGATCCAGCATGAATGCGGGATTATCTGATTTACACATAAAACAGATGCCATGGTGGAATAGGCCTAATTAGTGATTATAGTACGTAATAAAATGTGACATTTTACAGATTTTGCTGATGTACTTCAGCAGCTCTGTGCAATAAAGACACTGTCACTACCTGTCACTAGTAACAGACGCATTTATTGAGTTATCTTGACTTCTTTTAGGTTTCACTTAGATGTTATGACACATCCATCTGCTTGTTTGTGGGATACTATAAAGCTGTTAAAACCTTGATAAAAACTTACTGAAAACAGTCACTACTCACCATAAAGTATCCATAAAAATGTAGGAAACACGTTTCTGAGCAAAGAAATGCTTTTTAGATCCACCAGATTTTAATTCTTAGTTGTCACAGGAAGATACTCATCATCATTAATTTATCCTCCTTTCTTTCACACTTAGCAGATGAAACATTTCATGCAGAGTAACAGATGTACCAGCTGATTGATGGGATTTGTTGAACAGAACTGTGCCATGCATGGAACATTATATCATAGAGTTTTGCATATGTAGTTAGTCACTTGGTGTAAAACAGATGTTGTCAGGAAACAGAGGATGACTTGACTTTGAAATTTTCTAGTCATGCTTCCATTCCTGATGGAAATAATGATGGTTTAAGTTTAATTCCTTCAGACTGAGCATGAAAGTACCTTTATGCAAAACCAGGAGATGAAACACTGGTAATGTCAGAATTTACAGCTGATTCAATAGAGTGTGGATCATTTTATAAAAAGCAGATTTTTAAGTAAATTTTCTTTTTAGATGTTGGACTTGTACCTGAACCAAATCAATACAACCCACTGATTAAAAACAAAACAGCACCACAACAATGGATGTCTAAGAAATAACCACTTTATGCATCAAAGTCCCATAACAACACAGGCTCAGGTTTTGACAAAGTTGCGTTAACACTAGAATATAGAGTCTATCAGTTACAGTTGATTTTTGAGCTTTGTTTTCATTTACATAAATTTGCAATGACAGACTGCAGCGTGTCTTATTTATGTTACCCCACGCAGCTTTATGGTTTTGTTATCTCTGCCTTTGCTGTGGATTACTGTGGTCAAACCCTGTAACACAGACACACGTGCAGATAGTACCTGTTTTACAGGGGATGTAGATGGACTCTAATTATTGAGCATCAATGGTTGATAAGCTCCAGACATTTCTACAGAAAGTAGATAACTGCATTCACTCCATAAAAGGCACTGTATTCTCCTTTGTATTCTTATTCTGTTATCAACAAACACATTAAAACTTTAATCCTTGTCCCTCGACAAAATTCTGTTACTAACAAATAAAAAACAAACACCTGCAGACATAGGGTTTGATGATATGTTCAAGGTCTTCTATCATTGTGTGTGTTATTCTATATCATAGTGATAGTTTATGTTATTAGCTGTTTTGTTTTTTTTTATATCCTGTAGTAATGCCAGCAATAATCAGTAACAGTATACTGAGTCCATTCAAATGTAAACTAGAACTCCAATCATTATCCATTTTCTGGTGTTATGAGATTATTCAAGCAATCATGCAAATAGTAAAATCTGATATGTTTTATCAAATATCTTATCTGATTCTGAGAAATAGGATCAACACACCTGGATTTCTCCATAATTGTCTTCTTTATTTTATTCTTTTACATCTGTGCAAATATAAAAGAAAATCTTTGAGTCTACATCGTTATGTACTCTGAAAGAAATCCAATAATAGACTGAAAATCTAAACCATAGTTTTTCAATTATTGCATTTCTGAAATGCATGTAAAGGAGTCAGATCCTGTCATTACAATTATCTGATCACTCCCGGTTATTGTTGGATATTTATGGTCAGGTAGATGAGTTCACTAATTTACCTGGAAAAATTAAGCAATATTGACTGAATATGTGTAATTTATTTTTTATTTGTTTGTTTGTTTGTTTGTTTTGCCGTTCTTCTTACTATTTCACAAAGTTAGCCAGTCATCTATAGAAAACAAAAGAAAAGGAATACAAAACTACACACATATACTGTTGTCATGCACCTTTTAATAAACATTTTCAACATGTGTAAACTGAATCACACATCCTCAGTTTCTTGTTAAAGCCATTCCACAGGTCTACCTTTAACATAGATATACATCTACTAGTTCTATTGGTCCTGACCCTTGTTTACTTTGATGATGAGACTATGCCAGTACTACATAGTGAAAACGTGGCATAAGATGACACATTATCAACCAGTGCTGCGTCACGTACCTAGAACAATGGTGCAGTGGAAAGCTTACGGCTGCACAAACAACAAACACTAACACATGCTTTCCACTCAATCACACTCACTGACTGCTGCCTGTTTACTTGCACTTGATCACCTGGAAACAACACGAGTATGTCACTTATGACCGTGAATGTCTTCTCCCCATATATTCTGCCCATGTGCATAATTCACATAACAAAAAGTGGTGCAATGTGGTGCATTTATGGTGATTTTTTTTTTTTTACAGAATTTTGCTTGAAACTAATACAAAAACCACCGTTTATATTTTAAGCATGACCAGTACAAGCACACTAAAAGTAAAAGTAAACAGTATTTTTACATTTCTATTATATGGTTCTGTGCAAAGCTACCCCTGGTCACAGACATCTCGTAAACAGACCCCTTCTCATTGATAAGGTTTCCTTTTTAATCTGTTTGGTCTTTTTCACAAATATCTTCAGGTAAAAATCAGTCTAGATGTTAAGAGGGAACACTGATACAAATACAATTAAATAAAATAACGTAATTAAAATGGAATGTTCTGTGCATCCTCACATTTGACTGGTTTATTCTTTTATTTGAAATGTTCATACAAACAATTCCTGTTATGAATGATAACAGTCTTCATATTATTCGTCTTATAAAAAAAAAAAATACTGATTATATAAAGTATGACTTGTAAGGAGCATAATGATCAGTGTGGTTAGAGGGTTTTAATGTTTGAGAAGTAGCCACAAACAAAGCCACTGCTGAAGGGAAATAAGTCTGTGCACTATCACATGTGAGACAAATCTGCAGCAAAGTATTAAACAGGATTCCTGTGGTTTTTCCTCTCTAATCTTCGTGTACATGTTAGTTGTTTGGATGATCGTCTGAATGCTGATAGCAATGTGTGACTTTTCCAATAACCTTTACATTTTTAACCACGGCCATTCATCACGAAGCTTAAAGGACACTCTTTGTTGAGGTGCTGAGCTCTAATACCCTTCACCTAGGGGATTAGGGGGCTGTGTGGGGAGGGGTGCAGTCAGGTAAGTGAGACTGCAGGGTTCAAAGAGGTCTACCCCTGAACAAAACACTGGTCGGTCAGACACAGGGTACTGGACGGTAACATACTGCATGAACTGCCCTGAAGGAGGATCAGTGCTCACAAGAACACCGGTAACATAAGACCCACAAAGATTCCACCTGATACTGAATTCAGAATAAAAGCTTTTTTCCAAAAAAAAAAAAAAAAAAATCTTTTAATGTATATTTTTTGTGTTCTTTTTTTTTATTTTTCAAGCTCATTCTGAGTGTAAACAGGCTGAAATTCAAGGACATCTTTTGTTGTTTTATTGCTGGTGCATGGATTTTTGCTCAGCATGTGCTTTATTGGATGAAATGAGAAGAGCAAACACTGACGATGAGCATCCTGATTTGTTTTACCTTGGTATATACAGTAGCACTTCTGTAGCAACTCCTCTGCATTTGTGTGTTAATGTTGCTCTTGTTCTCACAGTCATATTTCACTTAAAACAGATTACAAGAATCCTGACTCCAAGGACTGCACAACTGTGTTGTGGCTGTATATGGTCTTAAATGTCATATTACACTTCCCCATTATAACACATTTTACAATTATTACTTTGTTGTAACACTTATTTCAATATATTAGATGTGTTTTGTTTATCACTGCTGTCAATATGATTCTGCGTGGGCTTCCAGTCATGGCCGTACAGTGCATATTCAGATGAAAGTAGATTTCAGGTATGCGCCCTCTAGGCACTGAATTTTCATACATACATATTATATACAGTAATATGACTAAGCTACAGGGGGTGTACTGTGCAACTGCACATCTCTCTAAAAAAGAATGTAACGTCCTGGCTGTTGAAAGTATGAAACGTTTTAAAGCTTCTATAGCAGTCGTATGGAACAAATCTTATGGTAGCATAGATTTAAATCCAATTCTTTTTTATATATGAGCTGTAGGTATAGGAAATATTGATCTTTTTCATAATAAGGTGGAACATAGTTTCAGAGAGTCCCTAAAGGTTTGGGTTTTATCACTCTATCTGGATTGTAGGCTACAGTGTAAATCAATGTATAATCACCTCTCAGCAAATTATGTTGCTGAAAGTAGCTGAAACTCCTTGTGCTTATCAGACTCTGGTGTCCTCTCATCCACAGCAACATAATGGTTTTGTATCAGCAGATATACATGAACATAATAGATTGTCTTCTGTCCTCTACATCTGCTGCCAGTTGGAGAGTGACATGTTGATTTATGGGACTTGCAGTTACAGTAATGAATTAATTAGTTTGATAAGATGCTCTCCACAAGGTCACTGTCCGCTGATTCCATCCATCACTTCCCCAACTTTAAATCTGATTAACACGTACAGGCGCAGTAATAACAATCAGAAAATGACCATCCCAAGACACTGACATTGCCGATATGAACATGTCCCATCATCCACTATGCCAGAGCTTTATAGGCTGTAAATATCAGATACCCAGACATGGAGACCAGCATTTCCAATGTTGTTTTGCTGCAAACCTCCTGTGTTAAAACGTACAAATCAGTGCAACAATTTACAACAGGCCTTCTACACATTTACTGAAAGAATGTTAATATCTGCAGGAAACAATTATTATTATTATAATGGTTTAAAATATTATCTAAGGTCCTGGGTTTGATTCCAACTCCAGTCGATGGTGGAACCTTTTTGTGTGGAGTTTGCATGTTCTGTCCGTGTCTGTGTGGGTTCTGTCTGGGTACTCCAGCTTCCTCCCCCCATCCAAGGTGTGGGTTAAGTTTCTAACCTAAATTGCCCATATGTGTGAATGTGACAGTGATTGTTTGTCTCTATATGTTCAGCCCTGTGATGAACTGGTGATATGTCCAGGGTGTACCCCGCCTTCACCCTTAAGTAGCTGGGATAGGCTCCAAGCGACCCCCGTGACCCTGGGGAGAATAAAACAGCTTCAGAAGATGAATGAATGAATGAAATATTATCTAGCTATTTGAATAGAATCACATTTTTTTATGTATATGTTACTGAGAATATATATGTCAGTGCTTCAGACTAAATTCATAAATAAGTATGTAACAAGTATAGGGAAATGTATTAATGAGACATTGCATCTCCAAAAAACCCTCTATATAATTCTCTTTCCACATTACGATTAGATTTGATAATAAAACAAAATGATCATGACCACAGTGGTGGTAAATATCTATAAATACTGCAGTGCAAACAAGAAAACAAGGTGAATATTTGTCCCATAAATACAAAGACAACTGTCACCTCAGATGACATTAATTATAGTTGTATAATTATCC
This sequence comes from Maxillicosta whitleyi, assembly GCA_029822895.1. Classification (NCBI taxonomy): domain Eukaryota; kingdom Metazoa; phylum Chordata; class Actinopteri; order Perciformes; family Neosebastidae; genus Maxillicosta; species Maxillicosta whitleyi. Next base: position 2,474,248 of record JAPSES010000124.1, on the reverse strand, counting down.
ATTCAAGCTAACATCCAGTGTTTGTATCTCATCCCATTCTCTGTTTAGCAAACATCACTCAAAATTCTGGTCCTGACTGTAGGTTCACAACAAACAGAACACAAATGTCTCGTTATTCTTTGTTGATACAAACCAAATACCAGTGTTTGCATGTTTGTAAGTGGTCGTGTTGGGGCTGGATGCTCCGGTTATGAACTGTGAGGATTGCCTTACAGTAGATGGACTACAAGGCCACAAGTTATTGTCGCTGAAAAAGAATGAAGGAATTAGTCCTAATATTTCAGGTTCATATGAAGGACCTGATTATATCACCTCATGCATTTAATATTTTGATCATTTTTAATAGAATTAAAAACAGATAAACAAACATTTCAGATTTTGTCCTAGTGAATCCATGTAGTTACCTGTACTTGAGTATTTCATCTATATTTTACTTAATTCTTCTATTTTCTGTATCTTTGGGGTCAATTATTATGCTTTTTACACCTCTACATTTGAAACATTATAACCATATTCTCTAATGTTTGTAATTAAATAAATGATAAGATGGTTTTGACAGGATAGGAACACTGTGTACATATGATGCATTTCATATTCAACTACCAATAGCACATGATGAAGGTAAAATGAGCTCCACTTTGAATATATATAAAATAAAAATTTCAATGCACAAAAATAAAGCATTAAAATTAAGCAAAAACAACAAAACAAACACTATGTTACTGCACAGTGACTACATTTATTTAATTTTTTTTTACTTTGTTTCCCCCGTGAAGGTATTTTTTCCTTAACTTTATTTTAATGATAATATTTACATACTTTTACTGAAGAAAATATTAAATATTTATCTCACCAGTGATAAACCAGTCCACATATAGTCTCATTTCTCACCAGTCGTTACTGGTTTCTTCATTTTTACAGAAGTAACGAGTGAACAAACTCCATCGATTGGTCAGAGGAAAGTCAGATCTTCCCCTTTGCTCAGCAAAATGCCTCGGACTAGTTCCTGCAGAGGCCATTAGTGCTCTGATCAGAGGGAGTAAAGGCGCACAGGCTTTACCCAGGCTGTGGCATTTAAATAGGCCTGGCCCATGGGTTGCAGGTTTCATTAATGATGCTACTGAACAAGCCCAAGCTGTGTGAAGCACCTGTAGTGACCCAGCAGGGAGCTCAGGGGGAGAAACTATTTAGCCAGCTCAGCGTGCGCACCAAGTAGGCACCATTATGTCTCATTTGCAAACATGGGTATTTGACGTTGTTATCTGAGGAAGCCAATTTTTTTTTTTTTTTGTTCAGTATGCCTCAAGGGCAATATCAGTTGCTATATCTACATTACTTTAATTGGTGTGTGGTTCCTCTGCACCCCTGTGTCAGTAATGTCATATGGCTTTCCTTTTTTATTTTTTCACTGTTTTTTTCTTTACTTTTTATCCATAATGAGCTAGCAGTTATCCCACCCACATATGTCCAGTATGCAGTATGTGATTTAGGGTGGTTTAAGGGCATTTAATCTCACAAATGAAATGTATCATGAATAATGATGTTTTCATTAGTGTGTAATCAGCTGAAAAGAAGGACCCCTCTGTTTTTATTTAATCAGAATGATGCATTTATATCATGAGTTGGAGCAGCTGTTATAGTTCTTCAGTGGCTTTGAATAGACTCTTCTTTTTCTATTTTATAGTAGGTATATAATGTCAGAATACATTACCATCACCATCTCTGCGTCAGTGCGGACTACAGTTATTATCTTCTTAACAAAAAAAATGGCATAATGGACTATTTTTCAGGCACTAAACATCAGAAAATATATTGAGGCTTTCATCGAGGAGGCTGTGTTGAAGACAGGGTGGTAGAATCTGCAGCTTTATCAGCAGATACACATAAGGGTACATTCACACCAGCCCTGCTTTTCTTATTTGTTTGTTTGGAGAGGTGTGAATGCACAATTGAACTTTGATGCCTCTTGGCTAAAAACATTGGTCTGGAAGCAGGAAGTGGAGTATATTGCAGGACATTGTGAGCAAACGTAGAATAAATCAAAGTTGTTCTGCATTAACCAATAGCAGAGCCGGGTTTTTGTTCATTGTCATTTTATTGTCATTTCATTGTCATGAACCAGAACACACCCACAGCTCATAAATTTGACTTTTACAAATTTCAGCAGGGAAAAGCACTGTCTTACTGGTCACACACTCTGTCAGCTAATAGTTTCCATTCCAATCGTGCTGGCTTTGATAGTAACAACATTCATAACTAAACTCACATGTGTAGAAGAAATGTGATTTCAGATTAGACTTTTTTAAAAAAAAATTTTTATTTTACAGCCATATCTATTGGAAAGAATCAGAATTAGGATTAGGAATAATTAGACAATTGATCCAAATATTGACAGTATCAATACCAAGTAGATATCGGTATCAGATTGACATTAACATGGTGAGATTGATACTTTGTTTCAGTTTTTCTCTCGTACGCATTTTTTGCAGTTTCGTCAAAGAGATGACAGCCAGGTCTTGCCGCTTTTGTCCTAACACAGAGCAGGTATATTTTGCTTGCCCCCCCCTTGTGTTTTGATGTTGTGCTGTCATGTGACTCATCAGTGCAAAGCATGCCTCAGGTGCGCACACTCACCAGCACATGCACAACGCATGCACACTGAGACAAGACAATGTATGGGAAAACATTGTTTTGTTACTGTTCTATTGTTTGTGGGAAAAAAATTCTGATAAAATAAGTATTTGATAATAAAAAAGGAAACATCACAAAACACTTAAAGGTGATGAAAATGAATTGTGGTTTAACAATTCGAGTATGTATCCACCTTAATTACTGAAACCTATCTGTATCAAAATCAATATCAGCATTTACGTGGTTTCATGATCAATACCAAAATATGCAGTATTACACACCATTAGAAAGAATGGCTCAGTGACTCACTACTCCCTCTAGTGGTCATTTATGATACCATAACATCAGAACACTTTATCTGACCACTCGAATGATGTTTTTCAGTTATTATTGAACATATTGAAGGAGAAAATATTACATGCATGCCTTGAATGCCAGTTTTTCAATTCAAGAAAGTGGCAATCTGATACTGGCTGAAAAATATCATACGTCGAAGCCTTTCCACATAGGAGCTCGAACCCAACAGACGAAAGCTTCGATTCACTTTCATCATTGCAACAGGAAACCTCATCATTGCAGCTACCTTGAAGCAGGTATAGATTTATTACATGCATAGAATATATATGTATCATACAGAACACTTCAAAGATTTCTCCACCTGAAAGTATTCAGACTGAGGTAATTTGTATTGCCATTTAGGATCATGCTGCATCTGCAAAACAGAACGAAACACTATCTAATTAGGTTCTGACAACAAACCATATTTGTTAAAACATGACTGGAGGTGCAGACTTTTTTGTTTATTGTACACAGCTCATAATGTTCTAAACCAAATCAATTTGTTTAACTGCAGATGAACATTTGACATTGTTAATTTGGATACGTTTTTAAAGTAATTGTGACTGTGTCGAGGTGAAAGGACATTTGCATTTTATAGATCTCTCTGGTCCTTAACTGCAAATTAAACCTTTGTGCTGTAATATTTTATACAGCATAAAAGTTCTTTTCTGTTGTGCTTTGCAGCTGTGTTATAAAAAGCACAAGTTTGTTTTGACAGTATTGATGCTTTACCTGCATAACATAAAGCTCTGAGTCTGGGGAGCTCACAGATCCAGACAGAAACTTTATAGGGAACATGTTTCTTAATCATTGCTTATTTTTCATGTGCTCACACTGTGAACAGAATTCAGAAGGTTCCTTTTCAGTACGAGCTATTCAATCTACAGGATATGTAAAGCTGGCTTTTATTCTCCTCTGTGTTGTATATACCTGAGAAAATGGGCTACTTCCATTTGCTGCCAAGATGCTGCACCGTGACTTTGGAAAAGAACGAGGACATCAACATTATGTCTGACCTCATTACCAGAGATTCACACACAAGTTTGTTTGTGCATCAGTATTATGTAACAAAATATGCAAAGGCTTGTGTCATGAACAAAATTCAATGCAGCCTGTGTTTTATACTTAATAAATGCAATGAATATCTGTATTGATTATGGATTCTATGTACATCTGAGCTGATTTAAAAAGGAAGACGTGCAATGTAACCTCTTATTTAACATAATACTTTTATTCATGTGTTTACTGTGTGTATGTGTAGTTTCTAATCCTTGTTTTTTTAAAGCTTTATCATGCATTCACCATAAAAGGTTAATCTATGACATTCAGCTCACCTTAACTCAGTTCAACTCACATCTTTATTAAAATTCCTCAAGGAGGAAACCTATTTTACAACAGAGAGGAAAAGAAAATGGACACAACAACAAGACACTGAAGAGTAAAACAACCAATTGAAAGGTTAAAAACTATGATAAAATATTGCATGGTTGTTGTGAAACTGTGCAAAAAAAAAAAAAGGACCCAAATATGAAAAAATAAAAGTTAGACAACAATAGGTCAAAGGCAATTTTGGATGATTTGGGTAATGCAATTTAAAAACTACTACCAGGAACATCTGAGTGCCTGTTATAACCTGCATTTGGAAGAAAAGAAAATCTGACCCTTTTCCTTCTGACTTTGGGCCACAGTGTTTCCACCCAAATAGCAACAGAAAGAACTCACTGGTGGGTGGTCAGGGCCGGTCAGGTTGACCCAGCTTCATGCAAGACCTGTTTCACATAAAAATCAGCTGAAGAAGCTGCAGAACACCAGTGAACACTGACTATTGAGCAGGTAACTTGTGTTTTTTTTTAATTTTTTTTATGTTCCTTATGTTCTTTACAAAGTTAATATACAAAACGTTAAAACTGATTAAATAAAGACTCATCAGGAATGTATGGAGAAAATAGTTTGAACACAGAGGAATGGGTATGTTCATATGTGGCACAAATTCTCCTAAATTCAATAAACATAAGCCCTCACCACTATTGATCATGTCCACCAGTATGAATAATTCTGCTGTCATAAATACACTAACAGAAACATAAATGATATAAATCAGTTTCTTGACCTTCTGGATATACAGGATATTGCTTCATGTTTCTGTCATCAGTTGTGTTGCAGTTACCTGTGGTGGATGTGATTTTAACGTCAATACTGTCGGCTCTGTTATCAGACTGTGAAAAGGTGTTCTACGAAAAACAAATAAAGTGTCGAAAACAAATGTGAAGTTACTGTGTTTACTCTGACAGATATGAAAATATGTTCTCAGTTCTGGATCACTCAGTGTTTTTTTTTTTGCATTTTATCTATTATGTCTTTCTCATGACTTTGTTTTTTGTTTTTTTTTACTGATGGTGATTCTGTGACTTTCATTCAATGTCTTTTTTTTTATTCTGTTATTCTGCGTGTTGCATACAGGCTTTGTTTTCTTTTTATTGTGCAAAATAATAAGTAAAAGTAAATAAATCTTCATGCATTTTGTGTGTGTGTGTGTGTGTGTGGGTGTCAACAGCAGGG
>JAPSES010000124.1:2457158-2468619 GCA_029822895.1 Maxillicosta whitleyi | reverse complement strand
AAAATATGCATCAATCTCATATAAAGTTTCCACCCCTTCTCGTGGTGGCTAACTATGAGAATAAATGCAGACAAATGGATAAAAAAAAAAAAAAAAAAAAAAAAGAAACCACATGTCTCCTCCCTTCTAACTCTTGTCAGATTAAGATACAGACATTACAGTGTTCATAGGCAGCACATGTGCCATAGTGCATCCGTGGAACTCATACTGTACAACAATGTACAACTTTCCGAATATGCAGTGCACGTTAATGGGGGTCTTCAGAAAAGAAAATCTTTACTAAAAAAAAGTAAAATTTTTACGTGCAAGTAAAAATATGTTCTATTGAACAGATCAAATTTTATCACTACAAACATTCCGTAACCCATGCATCGTGACATTATTCCAAACTTTCCATTCATTTGCAGCTTCTCTACCAGTGCACTCAGATCATGCACACGTGTGTTGGTGTGTGATATGTATTGGATAATCTTCATCCCTTTATCCCTACTAAGTAGTTATTGGAGACATTATTGTATGGACAATTAAGTCAGTGATATGCATAAAATAATTCCGTGAACTGTGTAAAATAAAATTATGCCATAATGTTATTATTATTTTATCATACATTTTATTAGTCAACTTCTACCTATTAGTACCCTTGTGAATAGCAGAATAAACACACTATGATATGAAACATCACAATCTGATCATGTCACACGGAAAAAAAAAAAAAAATCTTCTTCTACAAAGTGAACTTTGTCAAAAATGTCAAAACAAAAGGGATGGTAAAAATGCAGAGCTGCACCCATTGTGGAATATTAATCTTTAGAATAAGCAAGAATGGTATATTTCTGTTTACATTGAATTTCATTAATTTTATTATATTTATATGGAAGCAAGGATCCTTGATTTGCTGATGTTCAGTCGATATGTTGGTGGATGAATTTAAACAAAGGTCAATGGGAAAATAAAGCATGAAACACTGAAGTCACCTCAGGCAGCAGGAGACCTACAGGAGAAGTTGTTACAGAAGTTCCACCGACCAGCGACACAACGCCGTTGCAATCCACTGAGCAGTGCATTTTGCCGTTGGCGGGCAGCATCACCCTCGGTGCCCCGAGGCTGGTCTGGCTGATGGCACTGCAACGGCGCTCAAGGCGGCGTGGCAAGAACAAGGAGCCCCGGCGACTGTCACTTTCCTCGAAGGTGCTGTGCTCATCATCTGCGAAGTCATTTTCTGAGCCCATGTCACGTGCCCGGCCTCGGAAGCTGAACAGGCTGGCTCGACTGTTCCTCCGAGGTGAGAACAGGGATCCACGGATGCTGAGGAGAGACTGTGGAGGACAAGGAAGGGAAGTAATTCTGTCAACACTGAAAATCTGAAAAATGTATTTATTTGTTTGTATTAGTATGTTGTGTGTGTGTGTGTTAACAAATACTGGATGGCTTTTATTGTTTGTTTAAAACTATGTATTGCTCTAAGATTTCTCATGTAACATCACACACAGTTGATTTTCCATTCAGCTCCTTTCTTATCTAAAGGCTGCCTGTCATACACTACATGGATAAAAGTACTGGGACATGTTGCATTCAGGTGTTTCTTTTCTAACAGGGGTTTGAGATGCAAAAATGAGAAATGTCATATTGTCATAGCTTTATATTTGGATACATATCATATTGACCATTAATAGTGATTTGTATATATTAAATCATCAAGAACAGTACGTCTTACAGCTGTAGCCATGATATGTCCCAATATTTTTGTCCGTATTTTTTAAAAACATCAAAATTTCCTTAAAGTTCAATGTGGAAGTGAGATGTGAAGAAAGTAGATTGTTAGTTGTAGTGCAAAATTATTATTTACTGTCAGAGCACAAACAATATTTTAGAAATTTAGAGATAAAACATTTAAAAACATAGTGCTGAATAAAAAATAAAATAAAATTAATGTTGAGAAAATGTTGGTAGCAAAGATAATAATTTAAACCAAATTAACCCCTGCAAATCAACCCATGCAATGGTATTTACCCCAATATAAAACTATATTTTAACAATTGTCATTAATGTTTTGTAGCCCAGATCCCTGTTAGAGACAAAACACTTGAATTCACCGTGTCCCAATACTTAAGTCCATGTAGTGTATGACTCAGGTAGTTGTGCTACAAGACTAAAGATATTCTAAAGCTTGTTGCATTTCCTTAGTTTGCTTTCCTTAGTCTTTGCAGTGATGTATAAAACTAGACTGATAGCTAACAGCTGATTCAGTGAAAGGAACTTGAGGAATCACTGAACACTTTGTCTTTACTCAGGTTACTTGTTTTCAAAAAAAATTGTCACACACAGCCACACAGCCAGCAGTTCAGGCATGTGGCAACTAAGAGGAAAAATTAGGTTAATGCAAAGCAACAAAAGGAACAACACAATCAGAATACCTTTTAATACCAGGGGGGAATTATTGAATAAAAACTCTCTCAATCCAAATGTTTGAAAGGATAGATAAACACAATTACAACTAAAACACTAAAACTCATACAAAGAAAGTAAGGGGGGAAAAGTTAAAAAGTATGTGGAAAAAGTGTGACTGAAGCAGGCTGCATGCTCAATGTTATTTTATAATAAAAAAAAAACTATTTTTACAATAACATAAAACTAGACCAAATATATGAGTAAACTCCAGACTACTACTATAAGGTGTATGTATATGTCAGAAATATTTACCTGATTGGGTGAAGAACATCTTTTCTCGTAAGATAGCCGGTTGGCATCAATAGAGAAGCGGAAGCTGGACCTTTTGATGCTGTCCTCAGACTCAGACTTATGGAACTTGTCCCGGCCCCCCCTCTCCTCCTCCTCCTCCCTCTGCTTCCTCTTCTTCCGCCTGTTGCGTCGCTCCTTGGCACTTTTTGAGCTGAGCTTAGATGTCCCTGAAGAGGACTCAGAGGTGGGGCCCCCTCTCCCACTGTACTCTCCACTCTCCGTGGCTGCTGCCGCGGCAACCTGCCAGCCAATCAGAGCAGAGACACAGTTGTCATAGCGACCAGCTCCTGTCTCTGAGGTTCTTGCCGACTGGAGTGGAGGAGAGAGCAGCAGCAGCAGCAGCAGCGTGAAGAGCCAAATGAGCCTCAAACACCTTCTAAAAATGGACGGCACAATGTTTTTATGCAACAAAATCCAAAATATTTGTAAAATCTCATCTTTGTACAATACTGTGAGTTTGATATAAGACGTTCAGATCTATCTATCTATCTATCTATCTATCTATCTCTATCTATCATCTATCTATCTATCTATCTATCTATCTATCTATCTATCTATCTGTATGTATGTATGTATGTATGTATTTGGACTTCATTAAATGCGTCTACAGGGATGCAATATATAAAAACATATTGAAATTTTACACATTTTCTCCTTACATTTTCCCTGAAATCTACATAATGTAAAGGAGTGACTGCTCTCTAACACATTACAAGGAAATAGAATGGTGACTGAACACAAAATCATTAATTTAACTGTCACGACAACACAACACAATCAGCAACAACAATCTGAATGTGCAACACCCAGATAAGCCATTGTTGTGTCTGGAAGAATAAAAACAGAGGAGGTCTGAGAGGGAAACATAACACTCAGCAGCAACAAGAAGATAAGCAATCCTGACCTTCTACAAATGAGGAAGAGCTGGAAAAGATCAGTAATATATCTGATGGGATTTTGAAGATTATAGTATGGGGGAAATAGCCTTAAATCTCAACTAAACATTCTCCCTCCAGCACCCTCTAAATTGGCTTGCTTAAAAGTGTTATTTGCCAAATGTTTGAAATACAACCACATCACACAGTGACCACAAAAGTATGCATCTATCTGGGAATTTTACATATGCATTGTATGTTAATGTAGTGTTGAAACATTAGCCAACAAAGACAGTTTAATGTTGGGATAAAAAATAATAAAGGAACAGGAAAACAGTCACCTCTTTAGCTAATGGACTTTGCCTGCATGTAGCTAATGTAATATAGCATCTCAGAAAGGTATAGCTTTTGTACAGAAAAGGTTGGAAAAGCAGGCAGAGCACATGTTTTACTGATAACATTAAGAGTGGATCTGTTTAATTTTGTAAACATTTAATGACAATTCCAGTGAACCAAGATGTAGTTTCAAGGATTAACACTAACTATCCTAAACTGGATGCAGTTGTTTTACAATGGCATCAATAACACCCATTTCCTGCCTTAAATTGAATGAATGACTTAATGAAGCTCAGACTACTTAGATTGACTGATAAAGCAAAGTAGCCACGTGTAGTTCTGTAGGAAACTGAGGATGAAATATACTAAGATGCATTGAGAATCATTATGGATGTCTGTGTCTGGCAGGTGACTTCTAATATAATCAAACATGAGATTATGAGCAAGTAAAGATTCAGATATCAATGAAAAAAAATACTGGTAAAAAGAAAAAATATACAGCAGGTACAGAAAGCATTCAGATCCTCTTAAATTGTTCACTCTTTGATATATTGAAGCCATTTGCTAAAATCATTTTTAAGTTAATTTTTTTTCTCATTAATGTACACACAGCACCCCATTTTGACAGTATTGGGTAGAATCATCCTTTTGAGCTAATACAGCCATGAATCTTATTGTGAAAATCTCAAAAATGTTCTTCAACATAAAAAGATAAATGACCTTGTGATAACTCAGGAAAGAGTCACTGTGGGACAACATTGCACATCTACACTAAACAGCTCAGTGGGGTGTTCACAAAACTGTTGCTATTGTGCCTGAACAGTAGATATATCCCAAAATTGTGGAAAACCTCCAACATTATTCCCTTGCCTAAATCTAAATGGCCTAAAGAACTGAATGAATTCAGGCATGCAACTCACATCCCTTGTGATGAAAAACTTTGAGAAAATCCTGAAAGAAATAATCCTTGGCTTTATTGGTGGCAACCTTGATCAGAAAAAGGAGTGGATGATGAAAAGATTTTTATTTTAGAGAAAATATATGAAGATTTAGAAAAACCCTGGGCCCAGCCCACATATTGTAATTGAACATCTGGCATCTTATTTTTGCCTGTCAGTTAAAAAGTTAAAAAGCAGCAATAAAATCTGCTCAATGGGTGAATGGCAAAAATGTCTGTGTCATCTCCAGCACTGGCTCACAGCTGTTTTCTCTTGCCCTTGCTGTACATTATGTATATGGACACCTACAGAGCCAGCCAGGCAGGCAATTATATGGTCAGGTTCTCAGATGAGAGTATTTCATTCCATCCCTTCTACAGGGCAGAGCCCTCTCTGATTTTGTCACATGGTGTGGAGACAAATATCTCAACGTGACAAAAATTAAAGGAATGATAACTGACTTAAGGAAAAAAAAAAAACTTCAAAGCATGATGTGAATATCATCAATGGGGAAAATGTCAAAATTGTGGATGCCTTCAAATACTTATTTGAACCAGATCGCAAATTTGATAAAAACACTGAGCCTATTGCAAAAAACGGTCAACAACATATCTACCTGCTGTGGAAATTGAATTTTTTTTAATGTATGTTAATCCATTTTATATGTTTTTTTTTTTTAAATCATTATTTTATTGAGAGTATTTCAACCTTTTCTTTGATGTGTTAATTTTATGGGTTGTCAATGAAAGATAAAAACAGCTTGTCCAGCATTGTCAAAACTTGTACCAGGATCATTCATGGGTGTGCAAATTCCTGATTTACACTCTGTGGAACAGGGAGGTGCTTCAGAAGGCAAAGAACAACATTGATCACTCAGATCATGTGCTTAAAGCAGTGTATGACTTTCATCACAATTTTTTCTTCAAATTTGAAAAATCTGAGTGATAGCCTCCTTATCACTGGTCTTTCCATGGTAGCGCACCTAAATCACTTCCCTCATGGTGAACAACTTTGATGTGTACTCCATCACAAGCCATCTGTTGGTGTAAACATCATTAGAAATGCTGACTTACATTTACAACTTAAATTGTAATACTTGTTCCATGAAATCATATTCATTTATTCCCAATAAGTTTCTCACCATTTCTCTAGGCTGTACTGCTTCCAATATGTGTATGTGGATGCAATACATTTTGTCCAGTCTGATTTCAGGCTTAATGTGTTGCCAGATCTAATCTGTCCCAGGACTTCAAAATGAGTAGTGAAGGCCCATGTAACTTAAACTGTATAACATTGTGACTGTTTCTTTAATCAATCAGATTTCAGATTCACCTCATGCAGCCAGCCCCCAATGTCATATGCATTTATGCATCCTCTGATTAGATGGTAAGAGCAAAACTCATTTGATATAGTTTGGGCAACATTCTTTTTGATTCATGTCAATAAAGCTCATTTTAATTGAATTGAATTGAACTATATATATAAGGGCTGTCAAAATATATGCATTAACGCAGATTAATCCATCAACATGATTAATCTGATTAAAAATGTTAATGTATTTAACCCATGTGGAGCACAGAATGACTCAGATTATCTCTGGCAAGCAGTTTGTTCAAGTAGAGTTACCGTCACATACTTGCAAATGGGCAGTTGAATGAGTAGTGACAGGCAGCAGAACCAACTGATAAAGATGGAAGACACTAAACAGGATGTTGGCCCTCTCAATGGGAAATATCAGTAGAAAACACCAAGGTGAAACAGCTGTTTCAAGCTGTTTTGTTGAAACTACTGAAGGTGTTTAATAAACACATTAAGTGCAAATACATTTTCCTTCTTTGCTCACGCGAAATGAAATGTGATTAATATAAAGTAAAGAATAGATTAAGAATTTATTACATTTAATCATGGTTAAATGTTCTCTCACATCTCTCTAGAACAAAACACACACAGTCATTGTCAGCAGAGAGTGTTGAGTAGTCAAGAAGGGTTGTTGTTGTACTCATTGAACGGATGGCTAACCCTAACCCTAACCCTAACCCTAAGAAGATACTGCCATTGTCAGCTCCTGAGCTTCTTCTTGTGGAAGAAGAAAGATGTTGCAGGCAAGAACGAAGGAGAAATCACACTATGCTAACAATGCTAACAGTGTTCACTTCATGGAATGATGTCCATAGGCAACACTGACTGGCACTCATTCAGATATAAAACAACCAGTTCAAGGTCTATTATAGAAGATAATAATAGTGTGAAGTACCTTGAGATAGCTATATTCACATGTAAAGTTGTCATTCATTGATTCACTAGTCAAGGGCTATACCTCCACAAATCACACCAGTCTGACTGGTAGGGAGACTAGGTAGGTATGACTAGGTAGTGGCACATTCCGCATGTGGAATCAGCTGAAAAAAATGGTGACGGCATTAACGACAGCTAATCGCACATAACACACCAAACAGACTCATTGAGCCCACCAGACTGCCCAACGATGTCTGACCATTGAAAATCTACCTGATACAGTAATCCCTTTCTCAAGTTAAAATCTAAACTTGCTTGTCTAGTGCAGACTGCCATGAAGGTTCTAGGGACGACTGAAAACTCTTCCCTGCAATCCATGTATGAACAGTCTGTTCTCAGGCAAGTACAACAAGCTTTATCTGATCTTTCTCACAGACCTCACAGGGGACAATAAAGACTATTGTATTGTATGGTATCTGAAGGAATTCACTTATTATTACTTATGCTAATGCTTTAATTACAACAGTTGTCTCTTGATTCTGAAACTACAGTCTAAAAGTTTTCCCAGCTCACAGCAGCTACTTTAACAATAACATCTCACAGAAGCAATAACAAATTCTAGATAAAGTAATATCAGGCACATACAACCAAGGACACTCTACACGCAAACACTAAACTTTCCCACAGGAACCTGAGGCTGATGACGCACGATTCGGCCTGGGCCAGACTGGGGGACACGATTCGATGGACAGTGACACACGTCAAACCCGACACCTTCTAATTGGACCAAAGGAGAAGATGTCATATCAAATCAAAAAATTGTATAAAAACTGACCGGGAAGGGAAAGAAAGGTGCTCTTCCCAGCTATGCTGTTACATGACCTGTTTTACCATAGGAATTCAGGGAAAGCAAAATATCCCGGATGTCCATTCTAGATTCTTTGTCAGGAAATAAATCTTTGTTTTTTTAAAAAAAAAAATAAATAAATAAAATAAAGAGATGCACCCTCTTTCAACCCTTTAATTCATGCTACATATCATATTGTAAATTGTTATCATTGCTTCCAAAATAGCTAAGAAATGTTTTTTACTTCATTTCTCTCAACATTGGTTTTGTTTTTGTTTTGTTTTATCCAGGGCTATGATTTTTAATGTTCTACCTCAACATTTCTACCTGAAATATTTTTTGTACTATGACTGAAAATAGTAATTTTCTATCACAACTAACCATCTACTTTCTTTACATCTCACTTAGGAAGAAAAATCTTGCATTAAAAATTAAGGAAATGTCGATTTTTCTAAACTATATGGATAAATATTTTGGGAAACATAATGAATGATGTCCTGTTCATGCTAACATGCTGACATAAACATTAATATTAACACTCAATATAATATTTATCAGAATATAAACAATATTATGGCATTTTTCATTATAGTTTGGTAGCTTATACCCAAAACTGAATTCAACATGTCCCAATACATTTGTATGCAATTATACTATGAGGATAATGAAATGTTTTGTTTCTTTTGTAATCCATCTCTGAGTATTAATTATTTTCTCCCTGTAGGTTGTCCAAGGACTCGCGTACCCTGAGGAATGGCAGAGGACTGTCAGTCATTCTGGACAGTGAATCCCTCTGTTGCCTGGAGCAACACTGCTTTTGGCACTACCAGACTTAAAGCTCAGGAATAAACAAAATCTCCACATTTGCATAGAAACAGCCTTCCCCTAGCCCCTCCTCTGTGATTTTAATTATTTAATGTTCAAATGACACAGCTAGTGGAGCACTATCTGCCTCTGTATATGGATGGGTTTCCAGTGAAAAAAAGGTCTGAATGGAAAATTTGCTCCAATTGGTTCACCGGTTTAGAAACATTACAAGAGTCATTTCCTGTTTCTGAGTCACAGCACATTCTGGGAAACATAATCACATATTACTTTTGTCTGATCCTTTCGCCTCAGAGTCACTCAAGTACATACTGGACAGTTTTTCACAAGCCATATGTCTTCTGAACACTCTGACATTAATATTAAAATATGTGATATTAATTAATTTTATTCTGCCCTTCTCAATTATTCAATTCAATTCAATTTAATTTATATAGTCAAATATCACAATAACAATTGCCTCAAAGGGCTTTCCAGGAATGTAATAAGGTCAGCAGAGAACACACAGCCAACCGAACACATACAACATGGACACAATCAAATAATGACTAAATATTTCCTAGCACATCCCCTGTCCTTATAGACTCCCCCTTCTCTGTGAGAAAAAACTCCCAAAAAATCCATCTGTGAAAAAACAGAAGAAACTTCAGGGAGAATCACATGAAGGAGAGATCCATTCCCAGGACTGACAGGCTATAAATGTGTCAGAAGTTGTTAACTAAAGTCCAGTAGGTTATCTATAGCATCATAGATCAGGTGAGTAAGGACGCCACTGGAGGGGGGGCTCATCCAGAGAGGGGAGTGGTGAGCGGGGGTCCAGGACGTCTTTGGGTATAAGGTCGGGATCAGAGCACAGATGGGGTCAGCTAAAGTCCAGTTTTCACTGGGACATCCACCAGTAACCAGGAGTCTATTCTAACTATTCTAAACAGTCATTTTCAGAC
This sequence comes from Maxillicosta whitleyi, assembly GCA_029822895.1. Classification (NCBI taxonomy): domain Eukaryota; kingdom Metazoa; phylum Chordata; class Actinopteri; order Perciformes; family Neosebastidae; genus Maxillicosta; species Maxillicosta whitleyi. The sequence goes on along the minus strand of JAPSES010000124.1, from coordinate 2,458,880 downwards.
AAGAGGTGTACAGCTTGCAATACACCATCATTACTGCACCTGATCTTTGCAATAACAAGACAACTCACTAAAAAATATTTCCTGTGTCTCATGGATGGCAGATCCTCTCATTTATTCCAATGGAAGAAGTGAACATGATTTCTGATTTCCCTGTTAAATCTTTGTAAAAGGGCCATATTTGCTGTATAAAATGAAGTACTATTCCAAGAAATTTGGTCACTAAAAATAAACAACTGCTGAACAAATTCATTATTTCCAGTAAACTACTTTAAAATGATCTTACAAAAACCACAAAATTATGCTTTCATGATTGAGAAACATAGTTGGATATCTTGCCTGTGCCTCCTCCTGCTGCCTCTTGAGCTGCTCCAGCATTGCCTGGAACTCCTCCTCCTTCTGCTGAGCCTCCTCAATGGTGGCCTGGTTCTGTTCGTCATATGCCATGGCCACCACGGCCAAAATCAGATTGACCAGGTAGAAGGAGCCCAGGAAGATCACCAGCACAAAGAAGATCATGTAGGGCTTTCCTGCAGCACGTAATGTCTAACAAATAGGGTGAAAATACAGAGATTGTTATTTGAGTTAGCATTATTTTTTTTTCTTGCAGCTGCAGAGTTAGTGTTTAGTCATAGTGTTTAGTGGCCATTCCATTGTTTGCTGACTTTGCAGATGTAAAGTACTGCTGCTGCATGAAACAAAACATACTTACATAACAGATTACACAATGACACAACCCTTTAAACAAACTCCTACCTAACTAACTGGAAATTTTTGCACAGGCATAATGTTAACCTCACAGCATAATTGCCTAAGTCATAAACTATGTGGACAAAACAATTGGTTGAATTCATGTATTTCTGTTCTATCACAGGTTTTATATTGTGATAAATATCATTGCATTACATTGGTTAGTTGTAAATGGCTACCTTTGCTTCCAAAATGTCTCAGAAATGATTCTCTCAACAATTTTACTTTTTTTTCATCCGTGAGTATGAATTTAAATGTTCTACCTCTAAATTTCTAAAATATTTTTCGTGTTCTGATAGTAAATATTAAATTTCTACCACAACTAATCATCCACTTTCTTCCCATCTCACTCATGAAGAAAAATTCCTTTAAACTTTAAGGAAATATTGATGTTTCTAAACTATATGGACAAAAATATTAGGACATATGGCTACATCCGTAAGATGTCCTGTTCATTCTGATTTGACATAAACTACTAACAAAAAGTTAGGGCTACTCAATTTTCAGGTGAAATTTCAGGATGAACCTAAAATATACTATAACCTTTGCAGGTGAACCTCACATGACCTTCTCTAGACGTTTGAGTGCACATGTCCAACAGTTCAATGTTTCAGGACTCTTTACATAACTTGCTGTTCTCTAACAAGAAGCTTAAAAACAAAATTTACAGCTGGTGTTTGATCCATGAATCAACCAATAAATTGCCTGCTTCAATTAGAACTGGTATTTAAACAGTACTCCTCATCATGCTGTTCACATTTTGACATCACCAACACCACGCCTAACAATTGACCAATAGCATCTTGCCATTGCAAGGAACACAAAACCAGGCACAGGCATTATTATAACCGGATGACTTCCGGTTTGAGAGGACGCTGAAGAGGACCCATCCTTCAACAACTTCACTGGCTCCCTGTTCAATACCGCATCCAGTACAAGCTCCTTCTGCTCACCTATAAGTCCCTCTATAACCTG
>JAPSES010000124.1:2436766-2457058 GCA_029822895.1 Maxillicosta whitleyi | reverse complement strand
CGTCTTTGAGTGTCCAAAAAAGCGCTATATAAGTTTGATGTATTATTATTATTATTATTATTATTATTATTATTATTGTCTCACATGAGGCAGGGAGCATTTACACTGGACAAGAAACCAGTGGGCCTCAGTGCTGTTCTGTGATGAAAGTCGATTCATGTTGAGCTGAAATGATGGCCGCCAATGATGTCGGAAATCACCAAAGGCTCTTTGGTGGTGGTGGTGTCTGGTCAATACAGAACTGCCTGACACTTTGTAAATGGTACAGTGACAAGCCCATACAACCTGGATAACATCATTAATTGTGCCCCTGCATGAACAACACAGGCCAAATTTCATCCTCATGGACAACAATGCTCCAGCTCATCAAGATTGCATCATTAACAGCTGCTTGGAGACTGCAGTTCCTCAAAAAGAAGTGGCCTGCACTTTCTCCACACGAATCCTATAGACAACCTATGGGATCAGCTGAGTCCCTGTGTGGCTTGTAACTCTGTACCCAGAACGTGAATGACCTGAGGGTCGCCCTTCAAGAAGAGTGGGATGCCATGCTTCAGCAGACAATAAGTCAACTTGTGAAAAACATGACACGGCGTTGTCAAGCTGTAATTGTTACTCAAGGGCACATGACAAGTTATTGAGACATTGACTTTTTTTTTTTTACAATTTTTATTTCATTTATAAATTGTTTGAGATGAAGAAATCACCATTGCATGCTTCCACTTAAATTCCCTGCTTTCATGATATAATGTAGTGCAAACTTGTAACATTTTCACTAAATTTCACCTGAAAGCCAAATATCCCTAACTTTTTGTGAGTAGGGTATGAGCAACAATATTAATAATTAATAATCATCTATTTATCACAATATCACAAAATAAAACTATATTATAGCATTTGTCATTGTTGTTTTGTTTTGTATTGTTTTATTAGAAAAGAAACACCTGAATTCAACATTTCCCAATACTTTTGTCCATATAGTGTATGACTTGGGTAATTATGCTAGGAAACAAACAATATGCAGTTGCATGGGGACTTGTTTTTCTGATTTTAAGATACAGGTATTCTATCTTTCAGAATGATCACAAATTACCCCAGATAATCTCATCTAACCAACCTGCTGGTAGAGGTTTTCCCAGTAATCCTGCGTCATGAGTCGGAACAGTGAGAGAAAAGCCCAGCTGAAGGTGTCGAAGCTGGTGTAGCCATAGTCTGGATTACGACCCGCTTTAACACATACAAAACCCTCTGGACAAAGCCTTTCAGGACACAAGTTTGAGAATATTTACAATAATTTAACAGACAGAAAACAAAGTCTAATCACATATCATTAAGGTATGTTTAAATAACTTAAATAGTTCCTGAACAATATATAAAAACAAGAGATAAGTTCAACATTTTCAACATGCCATTAGATGAAGTGCGCCCATAATTAAACACTGGTTTAGATTCCTGTGATGCCTCAGCGCGGTGGCGAGTGTCGACACTAATTGTGCATACTCGGCTTTGTGGTGCATTTAATTGGCCATATAAATAAAACATGTCAAGTCTTACCCAGCACCACTTCCATTCCCACAGAGTAAAGCATCCCTCCGGCCAGGGAGGTAATAGTAATTACCTAGAGGAGGAGAAACAGTAGGACGGTCAGTCAGAGTAGGGCAGCAAAACATTCAGAAACAGGAAAGACACGGGTAATATTTTATACCTGGTCTGGATGTGTGGTGTAGTGTTCAATACAATAAAAGGGGGTGATTAGTTTTCACAGCTCACATCCTGTGGACATTAGTCATCCTTTTCCACATTTATGTGCACGTGCGAAAAACAGTTTGTCACTATTATTGCATAATCTCCCTATTGCTTTTATTTTTGTTAAATGCATATCTTTATAGATATTTATCACAATTTGATAAGGCTGAAGTTGGATTACCACCCAGGTAATGTCTGAGTATTCACCAGTTTATAAAGTTTACAATATTATCACAGACCTGAATTTTTTGTCTCAGTGCAATGACAGCATTGTAATGAGACATGAATTTCTGATTAGTTAAAGTTAAGTTGAAGATGTTTGCATATGGGGGCGGAGCTGAGCTGGCAATGGAGTAGGACGTGAGTTTCAAGGCTCCTGCTGATTTCGATTCAAATTGTAATTAATCTGCGCTCTACTGTTGCATATCTAGTTTTGTTTTACTCAGTTCTAGTTTTCGATCTGAAAAATCTATTTAGACTGTGTTAAAATGGCTGGAAAGTACATGAAAACTCACAATACTATTCAGACACTACTGAAGCCTTGTCTGCAAGCTATGACCTCGAGTGTGTCGCCATCCCCTGATGAGTCCATCTCGGCACAGGCTAACCCTGACATCGCCACTCTCAAGTTCGAGTTGTTAGCATCACTGAGGAATGACATTACTGATATTTTTAAGAAGGAACTCCAGGAGACTCTCAGGAATGTTTTGTCTATTATAAAGTTTGACCAGACCCTTCAACCTAAGCCCAAGACTGGGGAGCGACCACAAGCCATTGTGTGCAGATTTCACAAACACAGTGATTGTGTTAACATCTTACGTCATGCGAGAGAGCTCCGGCAGATGAAAGTCCAAGGTTTGACCATCTCCATCTTCCCAGACCACACTGTCAAGGTAGCCCGGGCTCGTGTTGCATGCAATAACGTTACGCGGCAACTTCGTGGCATTAATGGTGCTTGGTATGGACTATTTCATCCAGCGCAGCTTCGCATTACAGATAAGGGTTTTGAGAAGGACTTTCTTTCTGCAGCGGAAGCCAGTGACTATGTCAAAACCATGACCTGTGGGTGAGCGACAATGGCTGTTGCACTGTCGACTTTTTCCACTCATTATGACTTCGTTTTTACCACAGTGTTTTTGTTTGTAATTATAATAGTATTGCTATAGTTGTACTACTAATTTACTTGATTTCTGTGTACTCACTAACCTTAAATCTACCTGTGTTTTGGAGAAGGATTTAGTACGTATCTATGGTCAAGATTCTTTATTGCAGATGTAAGATTGTTTAGCCTGGCATTGAGCCTTTTAATAGATAGAGCTGAATAAGAAATTATTTGACCTCTAAGATAAGATTTAAGAGTCTCCCATAACGGTGATAACCAACACACTTAAGATTTGGTATCACTTTAGATGGCACTTTAAATTTGTAGCACTATCTTTCATAGGTCCTTTAAACAATAATCATTTATTTCCTCCATCACTCTCAGATCCGGTATTCTCAGAGTGGTATGACAAGGGTATCAAACAAATCAAAAATTATATAAAATATAGATGGTGTCTTTGATAGCTTTGCCAATTTATCAGTGAGGTATGATCTCCCTTTTACTCATTTGTTTCATTACTTTCAAATTCCTGGTTTTGTTTTGAAGTGTTTCCCTAATTTTCCCTTCATACCTGCGAAGCACCCTTGGGAAAGCTTGCTTTCACACAGAGAGGAATGATCTCAAAATTATATGACTCCATTCTGGGAGCAGGGCAGAGTAAACCGTAGAGCAATCAAAGCCTTCAATATGATGACCTACTTGAAACATAGCTTTTATTACTTGATACATAGATTTTATATGCATATTTATTTCATTTTTGTATAAATTGTTTGTTTTATTTATTCCTGCAGTCCTCTGACCCATTCCATTCTATAAAAGTGTGTGCTCCTGGTGGATTCTGTTGGGTAAATTGGCTTGAGAGTCTAGTTTTGACCAACTCTATATAGTGTCATGAGATAACTTTTCTTATAATTTCACACTATAAATAAAATTTGATTGATTAAACTGATTACAAAAATGCATTTTGTACACCTATATGATGATGTCAACAAAATGTGTCATTACGATAAAAATAAAAATATTAATTGCAATTTTACTTATTATTGTGTCCCAATTCTTTTATCCATATATTATATGTTGTACTCACACTATAATAAGCTACAACCCTATGTAACAGATTAATCATATTAAAAAATGCATTGTCATTTTTTGTCTTCAGAATTTTAAAAAGCACTGTCAAACAAATATTTGTTCATATCTCCCAGCACTAATTTTGTATGACAATTATTCATAGACTAAAATGTAATGATCATTTTCGACAGCCCTTGTCACAGCCTCGCTGCTCTGTCCAGAAATCAAAATTACATCCACTTTTTCAATAATTACCAACAAGCAGTCACTGACATAATTAAAATGCCAGGTTTCATGATATCTGTGCAATTTTCATCAGCTCCGTCTGCCTCCTCCTCTTCTTCTAGCGCTCTGGCATCGGTTTGTCATGTAGCTGGTGCACGTCCTCTTCATATCCTCCTGGCGGTCAGTGACTCACCCTCTTCTAGCACTTTAGGCTGCTCATGCCACACAGATGGGCTACTGGAGAATGACGAAGAGTAGCACGGCAATGAAAGTAGAAGGTTTATTGTTGTGGCAATTATCCGCCACATTTGCCGCGTTCTCCCACCAGCCTTTGCCAGAGAGCGCAGCCCCTGCTCCCAGCAACTGCTGTCACTCCCTATCATAGCATCCCAACCAACCCCCCTGCACGCCCATCAACAACAACCACCCTGACCCATCTTTGCATAATATGAAGTAGCCGGTATATGACTCAGGCCATCTCGGGCGGATGCTAACTTGACCCCAGTTAACCCCTGCACGCCTGGCAGACATACAACAGCGCTTTCATGCCGCTTCACTCGACTTACTTTCATCGTTGATGTACTCATCCCAGATTTCTGTTGTGTTCTGCACAAAAGTGGTGTTGATTTCCGATTGGCTGCCGTTAAAAAACATCAGCTCATCCAAGGTGATGTTGCTGCTGTTGGTGGCATTGCTGGACATAGGCAGACGCAGACACTTCTGCCTGAGGTTTCCCATAAACAGCTGCAAGCCAATGAGAGCGAAGACGCTTAGGCAGAACACGGTGAGGATCATCACATCCGACAGCTTTTTTACCGACTGGATCAGTGCACCGACAATGGTCTTCAAACCTAAATGAGTAAAAGGGCAGGGGGACAGGAGTGGGACATCAGAGAATGATTACTGCCTGCTAATTACAGCCACAATCTTGTAGAGAGAAGAAGCTGCTAATAAGAGCTTACAGTAGCAAGAAGTCGAGGGGATCTGTACTGGAGGTTCTGATATGAGCCGTCAGTGGTCATACAGGAACCAGACCGACACAGATCACTGCTCGTCATGGATAAACCACTAGAGAATAGTATGTTTCTCATGGGATTGGTCTCTGGGTTGGTGATGTAACATATTACTGGGGATGAAAAGCTATGTTACATTGGACCTAATGCAGGAAGCAATAATGCGAGAATGATTTCACTCTTCTTGTTAGGATTTATGATTTTCTTCTATTTATTTTTATCCATTGACTCTTACTTTTCTTATTTCTTACTTTTGTTCTATTTAGGTAACAGGTTTATTAAGTAGGATCAAATTGGTTTTATTTTAAAATTTTCTTTTACTTTTGAGAACTCATGAAATCAAATGTAAGGCTTGAGTGTTTTTTCCAAGGACAAAGACCTCAGCTCCAAATTGTAGCCAATGCATTAGTATCTAAAACTTGTAACACTACTAATAGCTTATAGATGTTCTATCATTTAATGGCTGCAATCAATCAGAGTAGAGTCAGCATTTTGGGAAAGAGTAGTAGTCCAACATTCATGTGTTTACATAAATAAAATACATAATACATAAATATGCAAAAGCAAACTGCAATCCACTGGCTATTTCATTTGTGGGCTAAAGAAAAACTATATGGCCAGCTAAAGCAACAAAAAACATTTGATATTTTCTGCTGTTCAAGTTTATATATTTTTTACAGGATTTTTATTGGCATCTCTCCAGCTCTTAATTATCTGCACACAACACCCATAAAGCTGTGTGCCTGCATTACTTCAGCATTTTATCCTATTTCCAAATGAATGAAACTATGCTGATCGTATTTTACCATACTTTTACTGTATTGGTTTTAAGTATTTGTTTCACTGATTGGTACCCCCCAGTTTAACACAAGATTTCTGTACTCAAAAGAGTTTGAGACAGCTCCAAATTCCCCCCTGTGCAGAAATTTCAGCTTTAAAGTGCCAGTGTGTACAGTTGGCATATCATTTTATTGTATTTGTATTTATTGTATCTGTATGACAGATGCATTTTTAACTGAAAAACAAATGTTTTGCAAACAAACAAACAAATTCACAAATACATCAACCTGAACCTTATCCTGAACCTGTCTTTTCATAGTGTTCAGGGTTGTTTTACTTATGGTAGCAACAAACAATGAGCCAAACCTCCAATTTACTTTCTTTAGTCTACAGAAGACTTGAAATTATTTCTCTTTAACTAAAAAGCAACAGTAAAAAATAGGAGAATTTTGCAATAATGCTGCTGCATGAGGCCCAATACCAATATTCAGTGCTGTTCTGAATTTTGGTCATTTTTGTGCAGTTGCAACAAGCAGTGCAAAGTGCTACATCATCCATATGGAGTCAATATTGATGCATTTGACTGAACCTACTGTTGTTCATGTAAACTTAGCACACAATGTCACAGTACTGGTCTGATGTCTTTCTATTAGTGGTAATTGAAGGAAAGATTGAACACATGGAGAAAATCACAAACAAATAATGTAAAATACACAATGGGCCAGATCTACTAAAGGTTTGTGTGTATTAAAGCACGTGCAAACTGATTACACACGCAAAAAAATGTACAAATTATTTATTAACAGTGTAAAAAGTGTACTAACAAATTTGGATCTTAGTAGATCTGGCTCACTGAGTGTAATTTTCTCATGTTATCATATTTCCTCCAATAAAACTGGGTCTGGATAAAAGACCTGGTAATTGTCATACATTGTGTACACCATTATGACCATTCATTGTCAATGCATAAATGTACCCAGTATGTTTCTCAGACTTCAAACAGTCCAATTGTGTTTTACTTATTCATTGTGATCCATTTAGCTTTGTAACCATTTAATCCCATCTTTTATTGTGCAACATTTTCAGGCAACTGCATGTGACAAAAGCATGTCTTGTTTGGGGGGAGAGAGAAAATTAGAAATAAAGCTCTATAGCTAATACAGCATTGCTTCAAATAAGACTTGTAAATTTATGTATAGAGTTTAAAATTTTTAATTAATTTGCACAACATGCAAGGAAAACAGAGTTGTCTTTAAATGTGAAAAATCAATTAACCAAATAATTCCATTCGCACTTTTTATCCTTGAGAGTTGACAAGCAAATAGCATGTTAGGTCAGGGACATACTGATATAAGAATGTACTCCTTTGCACTAGTATTTGCACTTTCACAAAAACAGAACCAAAATATGAAAGTTGTGTTAAAATGTGCTTGTGAATGTGTTGTAGTTAGATTATCTTTAAACACATAGCCAATGACAAGATTTCTTTCACAGGACCACAGGATCTTTCGCATGACCTTTTAGTTAATTTGTGTCATGAATAGTGTTAGTCTATAGAATGCCATTACCCACCACCACTCACCATATCACAATTTCTCAAAAAACACACAACATTGAACAGGACATGCACAGGAAAATGAGGTAAGGAGGAACCCTACACACACAAGTGCTTGCCACCAGAAAATCTGCTTTTGCAATGTCTCATGCAAAAAGGAAAAACAAATAGTGCACAAAATCTACTTGTACGGCTCCCAAGGCAAGAATAGACTTCAACCAAAAAGAATTCTGCCTTAAAGGATGTATCTAAAAGCTAAGAATCCTGTCAATCTGTGCAGATTGGAGCTAGATTCCAGCTTTTACTGGCCTTGGGACAAAGGCAGCATGAGGGACAGCAACGGGTGCTGTCAAGGCTTAGCTACAGTGAGATGAGCTGATAGGGGGGCGGGTGCTTGGATGTTAGCGAAACGCCAGTTAGCTATTAGCATTTCATTAACCTTATGGGCCTGGATGGCTCTCTCACCTGGTATGACTGATATAGTTTTCAGGGCTCGCAAAACCCTGAAGGTTCGCAGTGCTGAGACATTGCCCAGGTCCACAAACTCTGTGACATATCTGTAAGGGAAGGGAGGGAAGGGAGAGGAGGAGGAAGGGGGAGGAATTCGGGGATGGGGAATGGGGGCATTTCGGAAGAGGTATGGGATACACACGCACACACAAATCAGACACACGCACCCACACATGGCATGACAAGACCAAAGGAGGGTCATGGGAAGGGGGAAAAGGAGGGAACGGCAAACGGTCACACACAGAGGACAAATGGCAGGAGTGCTGGCAGCAGGCGCCGGCAGCCTTACCTGGTATTACTGAGATAGTTTTCAAAGCTCGCAATACTCTGAATGTTCGCAGAGCTGAAACATTGCCTAGGTTTACAAACTCTGTTATATACCTGCAGGATCAAATGCACAGTTACAACACAGAATTGCACAGAAGGCACAAACCCATTACATGTGCACAAACACCTGGAAAAAAAAAATCTCTCATCACAGGGATCTCTCTGTCAGAATCCAATTACATTATGTGACCATGTAGTAATCCTTCATGCCAGTCAAAAACACTATGATTGCAAAGACAACTTACATGCACTGTGTAACCTAAATCTGAGGGCTGTGTCTTGTAGAGTTTCAAGACAAGTACATGAAGTCATTCAAGTGTAATGTGGGCCAGAATATTTCATGCTTTGGGGGCTCACATCCATTATATGAAACTAGACTTAAGATTTGTGGCTATGCTTTCAGAAAAAAGTACAACAATAAAATGGTGAAATCTCCAGATTATCACCCCCTCCTGCATTCAGCCTGTTCTTCTCCTCACATGGAGTGGGATTTAATAAACTGCTGGGTTGATTAGCATTAAAAGCATTTGGCCTCTTAATCGATGCCAGATCATGTTAACATGATCCTAATGATGGTTGTCATAATACTTACGCCATGAGAATAACACTGAAATCCAGCCAGTTCCATGGATCCTTAAGGAAAGTGAACTTCCCCATGCAGAAGCCCCTGGCCAGGATCTTTATGAGGGACTCAAATGTGTAAATCCCTGTGAATGTGTTCCTGGAGGAGACAAAGGAGGAAAACATTATAGTGTGGGTTAAGAAAACATTTGCTGTTGCTAATAAATATTTGAAAGAAGAGATAATGCATTTTGGGGGACTTACTCTACATTCTTGGCCCAGTCTGGGGGATTACTGAGGGTCATGAAAGCACAGTTGGTCAGGATGGTGCACATGATCAACATGCTGAACATCGTACAGACAAAGTCAAGGAATATGAAATCTTTACAATACATACTTTTTTTCAGATATTGATTTTATGGATATACCTAAATGCTAAGGATTATTAGCAGCAAGAAGACTAATATTTGGAGCCAATAATCATCTGCCATAAATCAATTAAAATGTATTAAAATTAATACAATTATAACAATGTTTATTTATTTATTTTATTTTTCACATTGAAGTGGAAGGTTTTCCAGTGAAATGAAAAAAATCTCTCTAACTGGTTTCCATATCAGCTAATGGATCATAATAAGTTGCTCTATGGTTGAATGTAAAATCTGCACCACATCCACAAATTCCATTCTGTTCATTCTAGAGCTCAAATTTGAGAAGAAAACAGAATCACCAACAAGTTTCCTGATTCAGGTGCTGTGAAAATTCCAGCTTGTAGCTCTGCATCACTTTTGATTGAACCCATTTTTCTTGCTGAATGAAAGCCATCTGATCACTTCAAATGTATAAACCTATATTTTGGTGTGATATGTTACTAATGGCTATAGATTGGCTTGGCCATAACTTAAAATCCTGAAATACTGGAGAAATTCTGATTGCGGATTTGAAATCAGCAAGCCTGATTTAGGTTAAATCTGTACAGAGTTAGGTAAAACCATATATATTTCCTCCCTGTAGCAAAAACATTGTTGACAATTGTATTCTAACATGTCTTTAGGTTCTCATACGGTACAATAATGCTAATCCTAGCTCATGGCTGCAATTGTAGGCTGTAGACAGTCTGAACCAAGCATGGCATTTAGTCTTCAGCATCAGCATGGTTAAATCCCACTTTTCTCTGATAAACCCTTTAATCCAAATCAAGCTGAGTCCATAGCAGACTCTGAAAGGATATGAGTGTACTAAAACTCTAATAGCTATCCTTCTTAGAGGGTTGAAGGGGCTTAAGATGTACAAGGCAGGAGTGGCGTTGAAACGGAAGATTGCCTTCCCGCGATTCAATACTATGAAGGTCTGAAAGAAACACACAGAAATAAAGTCACAATATGTTAAATCTCTCATTGTGGTCATTGATTGTAACTGTGTTCATCAGAGCATGTGGCTGGTTGTATAATGAAGCTGGATACATCTCAGGCAGGACATGTTTGGCACCACAGTTCAGCTGGCACAACAAGCCAGATAAGCACTTAGAACCTCTGTTGGCTCATGCTTGAAGCGCAGCAATAATGATGGCTACATTCATTTACACAGGATTTCACATCTCACCTGCTGAAAAACCAAAATTGTCAGTTTGTTTACATTTTAATCCTCTTACTCAGACTAGAGCCAGCCTGGAGGTACGGTAAGGTTTGTTGGTTTAGTAAAGTTGTAATGACCACACATACACTGGTGGGGAGTCCATAAGACTGACTGGGTCCTTAGCCAATGAGGAAGCACAACAGACATGGAGGGAGAATGAGGAGGCGGGACTAAAATCAATAAAGGGAGCAGAATAAACACGGCGATGATCAGAGTTAGTTGGTGTCGTGCCCCGGGCAAGGAACAGTATTTTGTTTAACAGACAGTAAGTTAGTTTCCGAGTGTTTGGAGCAGCCCGAGAGTGGTGACAGCTGGCAAGTCTTGGTGAGAAGATGGCGCTGGGGTCCACGAATACAGTCCTGCTTCAAACAAGTTGTTGTTATTTAAGCATTAGGCTTGCAGATGAGGTTAGCTTAGTTGGTATTGATACAGTGTTATTATTATTACCGACTCAGGACACACTTATATCAGAAGTTCAGATATTAAAATTCTTATCAACGTGAGTTAATAAAATGTTGGGTAGCCTAATGTGTTTTGGTATAATTCTGAAAAAAGAAAATGTATAATCACATGTTGGTGTGGCACTGAAAGTCCCTTGTCTGTTACAAACATTGAAACATCTTGTTGTAACACTTTTTTTTATTATTATTATTTTTATATTATTATTATTATTATTTCCTATTTCAGAATCGATTGCTGCTTGATAATTGCTGAACTTAGAGCTCTAATAAATATCTTTAGTTTGTTGACCAGGTTGGCTACTTGAGTTTAGGAGAAGGGAAAACGGGGATAGGTAGCATACACATCCTCCAGGTACCATAACACTAAGTGATAGTCTCATATACATTCTAGCTGCCATCACATCACATGTTGTTAGTGAGTCCCAGTATCATTAATGAGCTCACTGAGTTTCCTACACACTACGAGTCAAAAGTTTTAGAACACATTGAAAATGATACCTTTTAATGTCTCAGTGTACTCTGAAATTAAAGCACAGAACAAATAAATAATTGAAGTTAAAAAATACATAATGGAATTGATTTAGGAATTAAAATGTATTCTAAACATTTGACTCATCAAAGTAGCCATCTTTGGCAGACATAACAGTTGAACACACTTGTGGCACTCTTTCTACAATGGAAATCAAATATTCTTCAAAAAGTTCTTCGCAACTATGTTGCAGAAGTTCCCATAAATGTGTAACACTTGTAGGGTTTACGTCTGGATGCTGTGCTGGTAGGTAGTTCTGACATAGCTTGGACTTATTTTTGGGGTCTTTGTCTTGCTTTACGATGAACCCCTGACCAACTAGGCACATCCCAGAGGGTACTGCATGGCGCTGCAGAGTGTTGTGGTAGTCGTTTTGGTTCAGGATGCCTTTCATTCTGTACAAATCACAGACCCTGGATCCAGCAAAACAGCCCCAGACCATCACACTTTCTCCTCCATGTTTGACGGTTGATGTCACAAACTGAGTGATACCGATACCAGCCTATACGAGCATGTATTAAAATTTTAAGTTATTTAGCTTCCTTACGTCTTTATTTCTTTAAAGGGTTTTAGTACTCTTGATTACAGCTAACCAGTTGAATTAGGTGAGTTTGGATAATACACAATAGTTGGCAACAAGAAACTGACCTGTTTATTCAGGGATAAACACAAAATAGACATAATTATAAATAATGAACAGAAATGGCATCAGTGGTCAGTAAAAAGTGCAAATAAGACTGTAAACTATTAAAAATGCAAAACACACAAACATCCTGAGTGGAAAATAGTCTATGAACTCAGCATCAGCTCTTGAACAAGTGTTAACCAAGCCTTTAAAACATCAGTGCAAATAATATTGTGAATTGTTTAAAAATAAAAATGCCTTCAACTCCTCAATCTCCCTCCTCTCAAAATGTAGAAGATGCCACGAGGTAAAAGAGACGCTAATGTGCTGAAGGTGTGATGGAAAATGCAGACCAGATTTTATGGAAACCACAGCAAAAACATGGAACGGACGGTGCGCTGGAATACCCGGGACGGAGTTTTAAAAAACTAGATAGGGAGTCCTGATCGGATTTTTTCCGTGCCGGCCGATCCAATCCGATACGCATTTTTTTGCTAATATCGGCGGCCAAATATCAGATCGGGACAAGTCTACCATATGTTATTACACACACACACACACACACACACACACACACACACACACACACACATATATATATATATATATATATATTGGTTTATGTACATTTATAAAATAGATTTAGAAATCTTTCACCTAAAAGAACCTAAAAGTGAATGCATTGTAATGTGCAGACCATGTTTTAAAGTAGATCTGGTGGCTCTGAAACATTCATTTTGAGAAATTCATTCATTTTCTGAATTTCACATTTTGGCCAAAGACTGTATGTGGGAAACTACAGACACCCAGCATTTTTTGACAGTGACTCAAACTTGGAGACGTTTCACTATGTTTACTCATTTTACTTGTAAGTATTTTACCGATTCACGTTAAACATCTCAAGATAGACTTGACACGAACCACATGGACACACACCACCAATGAGATATAATACACTGAATCACTGTTCACAACAATTAGAGCTGAGCAAAGTCTTTGCCTCTAGCACATGTATATATTGGATTCATCACATACAGTCACGATACAAGTAACTCCCTAAACAATATTCTTTCATCCACATGACACAGACCGGTACTATCACACATTAAAAGTAGCCCCTCATTTACAAATACACTTAGCTAACAAAAGGTAGGTACATAAAAGCTGCATAACGCTGTGAAAATAAAAGCTACTTTCACATTGTACAGTGCATTCCTGTTTCTGTTCTTGTAAATACCTATGAAGGTTTGTATACTTTCCTGTCTGGATTTATACATTATTATATGTCACTGTTGGCAAACATCAGCCTCAGACAGAAACACACGTCTGGGTAAGATTTGTGATTTTTGTGAATATGGGCAGAAATACAACACACATAACTTGTTATTACCTGTGGGACTGTTTTGTTGTTACCAGTTGAATGATTACTTTCACTATCAAGTAGTATAAAGTGATTTATGTATTTATGTAATGGTACATCCAGTGAATTTTAACCAGAATATTTTGCTCTCTCTTTTCGCTTTTCAGCTGTGGTTCAGTTGGTAGAGCAGGTTTTCCAATGACCAAAGGGTTAGAGGTTTAAATCCTGGCTCCCACTGGCCACATGTCAAAGTGTCCTTGAGCAAGACACTGAACCATAAGGGTCTGGAATGGCAGTGCCTTGCATGGTACATTAGTATGGTAACTGCCTACTGGTGTGTGAGAGAATGGGTGAATGTGAGGCTATGTAAAGGGCTTTGAGTACCAAGTTGTAGAAAATCACTATATGAATGCAGTCCATTTACCATTTTCTGTGTTTACCTGCTGCAAAGGAGAACTGTGCAGCATTTTTACCTTACTTAAACAAATTCAAATCAATTGTGATGGTTAAATGGATTTTTACGGGGAGATTAGGGTCTCTAGGGCTAAATATGCCACTTGCAACTTCTCTGCATTGACTTGGTGGCCTAGACTCATCTCTTCTACGAAATGTCACAATTTCTCATGAGAGATGATGACACAAACACACTCCCATCTAGGTACAGCTGGCTAGCTTCAAACACAAGCTGCCATGCTTTCATTTCACAGCCGTTTACCATGGCAGAGCCAGTAGAGAAAAGGAAGAGGTAGCCATTGTCAGAGGATAGTGGAAGAAGAAAAGAGTGCCCAAACCAGTCTGCCTTTGTTGACCATTTGCAGAATGGTGAGAGCTGAAAGAAATATAAAACAATAGAACAGATACAGACTTGTACAGTGAAAGGAAATATGCTTTACTAATTTCTCTATTACCACATTCCTACTACGTGGAAATGGTTCAACCTGGCCTGTCTCCCATTGTTGTGCATGTCATTTTCATTCCCCTGCCTTTGGAAACTTGTATTTGAGGGGATAAGATGTTTGTTACCCACACTGGAACTGGGCCCGGATGACGCCCTTCCCGCTAGATTCACAAGGGTATCAAAAGTGTAAGTAGTGTATCAAATGAATCAGTTGCTGCGTGGACAAATGTTTGAGTATATTAGATGGATTCTACCCTTTGAAGAAATGAAAGCTTTGCAAAGTATTACAAGTGGACCTGGGTGTCATCTTTCTAGACCATTTCTGCCTCAACCCCAGGTTGGCTACATTCTGAACAAAACAATGCAGCATACTTGTGATGTCATCGCACATGCGCAACGAAAGTGGAATTGAAAAGCAGAATTGTTAAGCTTGCAGGCAAACAATTCCAAGGAATCGAGCTGCAAGGATCCGGTTCTCAAAAAGAACTGGTTCTTGATTCCCATCCCTACTCAGGAGTGTCAGTGTTTGTCAGTTGAATCTAGTTTTTGTGAGATGTATGTAGTTCATTATATGACCCAAGTTTAATTTGTTTCATCTGAATAGCGAATGGCATAACAATTAGTCTTGACGTTTGATCCTAGCTGGTCTTGTATGATACTTGTCTTTCGTGTAGGTGAAGGTCCTGAATCTAGATGATTGTTGTTGTTATAAGTGTTAGCCCCAGGATGATAGCACGCTAATTGCTAACAGAGCCAGAATATGTTGACGGGTGGGAGCTACTGATGTTTGTTAGCCTATTAGCTCTTAAGCTGTGCAAGTAATGTTAGCAGCATGGTGCTAGTGGTTGAAGTTGGAGCATCAGACCTCTGGTCCTTGCACCCACAAGTGGCATGGCAATGTGAAGATGATTAGGGGGTTCCTATCTGGATGTGTCCATATTTTTCCAGACTTTTATTCTTCCATTGTCACAATAGGCTGATCGGCACTTTTGCATCTTTCTTTCACTTTGCTTATGATTTTCAGCATTCTAAGGACTGAAAATATCTTTGCGTGTTTTCAGTCCAATATGGTCAAGGTATAGGGCAGCTGACATTACCACACAACAACTGAGTATTTTGACAACCGCAAAGAGTGAAAAGATAAAAGTTTAGACAAAACTAGTACTTTTTGTATATAATTCAAAAGGGTCTATTGTGTCTGTTGTTTAGAGATTCTGCACCAACTGAATAGTTTTTAATTCCCAGCTCTTGCCAGTTGAAGTTTCATTTGCCTGGAACTCTCATGTGTTAAAGAAAGTAAAAAATCTGTTCCAGCTTCTGCCCTTTTTATGGATCTTCTCCATGTTCTTTAGCCTTTGGCCTTCGCCCATATCCTACCCTAGAGTAATTTTTGCATAATTCTTCCAAACAGACAAACAGTGCACTTCACATAATTTGCTAGAGAAAGGTAAAAAGAAAACATTTGATTTTCCTGGTAGATAGCAACTTATTCTATTCAGTTCTTATCTCCCCTCAGCAGAAGTGTGTCTTGTGTGGGTGGAAATTGCTGCATCTATCCATTTGTTTCCCTAAAATAGTATGGAAAGAGCTCAGACAATTAACTGTGCAATTTTAAGGGTGAAACCACTTGAATTGGAAAGTACAGCCCTGGTGTCAAAATTCAATGCCTGAGTCATAGATTGGTATGAAGTCAACAGTAATGAACACAGCCAACTATACAGAATGGGTACTTATGACCAGCACTGTTATTTTACATCTTCTACTTCAGGCAAGAATCATCATTTAAATGTTTTTCTTTTGCAACGCAACATCATAAATGAAGAAATTAACAGACCTTCTGATTGCTGTAGTAGGGGTCCATGTCCTCCAGAGGGGTGGACACCAGGTGGGGAGGGATGTCCCCATAAATGAAGGGGAGGGATTTCCCCGCCTCCAAATCATTATTGGGCTTGGGCCCATTTTCGTCGTCGCTGTCACTGCGGCGCTCCACCCGTGGTCTCCGGGCCTCCTCCTCGGCGATGCGCCTCTCGATGGCGGCCAGCGACTCGGGGATGAAGGGGCGGAAGCTGTCAGGTCCGGGCGGTACAAGCAGCTGTGCCATCTTGTCATCCTGCTCCTTCAGAGGGCACCAAGGGGCTCAGCTGGGGCAGGGTGCTGCAGAAATAAGGGGGGAAATGGGTCAATGGTCAGGGTTCTGAAAAAACACAACTCATCTCTGAATTTGTCTTTGATAAATGTGAGTCTACCTCAGCCTTGTTACAGAATTTTTTTTGAAAGAACCAAAGAACACTCAAAGATGCTCTGGATTTGTAACATGCAACATGTATTGGAACAATGTCATAAAAACAGATTGTTCAGTACAAGAAATCAAAAAATCTGGGTCTGAATGCATCTTCCTTTGCACAAAGTTTTTATATTCTTAGTTCTGCAGCCTGCCTTTCATAGCATGGCAACTGATGCACATATTTACACATTTTACTTTGCACATTACAGTTTATTGTTGCACTTTCTACCATTATGTATAGTGTATTTGCTCTTATATTCTATTTTTGTTGTAATGTTCCATTTTTAACTCAGTGGTTAGCACCACTGACATTGGTGCGGAAGATGGCTGGTTCAAGACCCAGGTGATCCCTTCTTTACACTAAAGCAAGCCCCTTTGTGCCGGTTCCAAGCCTGGTTGTGTCAGAAAGGGCATCCAATGTAAAAAACCCTGCCAAATCAACATGCAAAGGTGATTCGCTTTGGCGAATCCAAAAGGGAAAAAGCCGAAAGAAATCATCATCATCATTCCATTTTTACTGTATTGTCATGCTGCTGCTGCACTACAATTTCACAGTGCGATGAATAGTCTGCCTATCTGTCTGTCTGTCAATCTATCTATCTATCTGCACATTCATGTACAAGACAGAAGCAGATAGTTTAGGTCGAATATGTGTGTGAACCCTGGATTGTAAACATCTCATCTGCAGATCCAGGTAGTGAACAGAGAACAAGACAGTGTGCAGACAGCACACCACTACAACTAAAACTATGAGGTTTAGTTGTAGAGATGGAAAAAAATAACTACATGGTAAGTTAGAATGTCCCCAACAGGCCAATCATAAATATAAACTAATTGAGTTAGAGGAATTATTTAGGCCAATTATTTAGCAAAATCATGATTTATATAGTCATTTCAGATTTCACTGACAATTTTTGAATGGGGGAAAGAGTAAAAGAGAGAAAGAGAAAGTTAATAGTTACTTAATCCACCAATACAAATCAACTTATATCTCCTAAAAAGTTGACTTTGTATCCATTAGCCTATATATAAAGTAAATGCCCTTACATTATTAGAAAATATTGAATTAGTTTTGGTTATATGGCTCAAAATCACTGATTTCAGTAGTTTTACGAATTCTAAAATGTCCTTCGATCCTCATCTTGAGAGGAGAAATAGCTGAATAACTGCTGAATTGCACACACTTAAATCCAACTGAACCACTGAATATCAGACCAAAAAATGTAAATCAGAACCTTGAATGAACTATTTTCCTAACCCTTCCCAAAGTTGGATTCTAGAATTTTTTTCCTCTTCTGCCACAATTTATCCCAAAAATCAGTATCTCCAAATGAAAAACCTACTATCATCAAGCAGCTACTAGATTAGTCCAATCTCCTTTTCAATAATAAATATTGAATGTTTAAGATATTACATTACATTTGGTTGACACTTTGATCCAAAGCAACTTACAAAGTAAGGGCATGTATAGCCCAAGGGCACACCTGGGATTTGAGCTGACAACTGTCCTCACCAAAGTTAGTGGTGTAAACCACTAAACTATCCAGTCGCAAGTTACATGCAGCAAATCTGCACAAAGATAAAAGGTCAAACACAAATGCCATTTTTATGTTTTCCAACTCTTCTTACTTAATTGTATTAAATCAGTGTCAAGTTTTATACTACACTGGTGACACAGAATGAATAGAAAAAGACAACCATTCAATGCAGCTGATTCTTAACCAATGCTGGATTATCTCACCAGGTAATTCACCTACTTTGTTGCTTTTATCTGGATCAACACCTCTAAAACACAAACATGAAATGAAGAAGTTTCTAAAGTGGTAAGGAAATTTAAACCATTTAACAGGCTGCAGCAGAAT
This sequence comes from Maxillicosta whitleyi, assembly GCA_029822895.1. Taxonomy (NCBI): domain Eukaryota; kingdom Metazoa; phylum Chordata; class Actinopteri; order Perciformes; family Neosebastidae; genus Maxillicosta; species Maxillicosta whitleyi. Next base: position 2,438,514 of record JAPSES010000124.1, on the reverse strand, counting down.
AAAACACAAAGATTGTGTTTTTCCACAAAAAATGGCTTTGAGTGACCATTTTGAATGCTTTGTAACACAATTGACTGATGTCCCCAGCTCTGTGGTGTGTATTTTATAACCAATGACCATTAACAAATCATCCAGTTCATATGTGAATATGCTTCTATGTAGCTTTGAAATGAATCATAATAATGGAAATGTTCTGGTAAATGGTGAATATGTGTTGCTATTCTGTTCTTAAAGGTCAGATTTATAATTGCCATATACTGGTCTATAAATAAAATAAGAAATAGCAGAACCAGCAGATGTATTTAAGGTGCTTTAGAGATGCAATAAATAGATCTGATGTCTGATTCAGAGGGAAAGTACAGGAACAAACTAAACATAAGACATAAGACATAGGGTTTAAGAAAATATTGGTTCCATGATATAGTCTGGTATTTCATTTCGCAATACTGTATTGATAGTAAAAAGTATCATTTTTGCTACTCTGTCCCTTCACCAAAAATACATAAGAATGCCCTAGTGTAATAGTCAGCTCTTTCCGGATTTGTTTTTAATCCTAAAACACACATACACACACGCACATAGAGTTCCCTTGGCTTTTATAATATAGATGGGTATTTTGCTCTGTTGTTTGTAGTACAAAAGTAGCATTGTGATATTGCATGTCATGCATGTCGTTTTTTTTTTTTTTTTTTAATGAAAAATCTAAATATTATTTAACACTGCTTTGTTAAATAATAGTTATTTCAACCACCCTAAAAGCACTTTTTTACTGTCTGAAAGAGGCAGATTAGTTCCTTTGTTGAGATTGCACAAAAACAATATTGTGACTAGGGCTGGGCAACCAAACCAAATATTATAAAGCAATATATATCACAAAATAACTTTTTCTCTATAGAAATATGAGACATGCTCGATACAATTTACATGTTTTGACAGCCAATCATAATTAAATAGCACCACACCAAATCAATCAAGCTGGAGCCATGTCAAATTAGGTTGATGCACACAGCACAAGTATTAAGAGTCAGCCACAGCATACACTAATGTTTGTTCTGCAGCAGGAGATGGACTTTTTCCTTGGGAGAAAATTTGACTGAGAACCCAGGTGACCAGCTTACTAAAAAAGTAGGGGTGTACACTCATTTGTACCGAACCATTTCAGTTTGGGGCCTTCAGTACAATAAGGAGATGTACCGAATGAATACATGTAGCCTATGTGAAGAACACTTGCCTTTCCACAGGAATCTTTTTGGAATGAAGATCTTAATTATTTGGAGTTGACCAACCAATGTAATGGTCTGTTTTGTTTGTGAAAGCTTTTGCCTGCTGGTCAAACTTTTAGTTTAGTTTTAAATATATGTATCTGTTTTATTTATCTGAAGCAGTTGTATAATGTTCTCCAGCACATCTGTCATGTTCAAGCTCTAACAGAAAATAAATCATATTTAAATTAAACAAAATACCCTTCTAATTTATGAGTAAAGGAAAACATATCAATATCGTCATATATGAAAAAATTATTGTTATATGATTTTTTTCCATATCACCCACCCTGTGATGTTGGATGACTTCTTAAGGACTGTACACTATGGATTCTTTTCACAACTAATATAATATGAATGTATGAGCAGGATCTGTAATGTCTGTAAAATATAAGTTTATTTATTTATTAATTTTGTGTGTGTGTGTGTGTGTGTGTGTGTGTGTGTGTGTGTGTGTGTGTGTGTGTGTGTGTGTGTGTGTGTGTG
>JAPSES010000124.1:2410754-2436666 GCA_029822895.1 Maxillicosta whitleyi | reverse complement strand
CCCCCCCCCCCCCCCCCCCCCCCCCCCCCCCCCCCCCCCCCCCCCCCCCCTCGCCTCTGTTTCTCACAGGCACAGCAATCACCTCGGCATCACCTTTTGCCATTTGTAGATGTGGAGACACAGAAGAGTTGAAAGCACTGCAGCGGGTTTCATGTTTTTTGTTTTTTTTTTTACCATTAAGGCAAAACAAGACTTGGCTATGAGTCATCACACCTGTCAACAAATCCACAAAGGAGACAGACAGAAAGAAAAACATGACAGGAGTTTCCAGGATGACATCCATAAGACACATGAAAGGTGGTGAACATGTGAGATTTCCAGCTCAGGTGTTACAACAGCGCGCTCCTGGAACGTGTGCAACACTGTGATTCTGTCATTTCTCATCATCCTAACAGTACATATCATGACATAACACATTTTTGGGTACATTCAATGAATAAACACCTAATACCTCCTTTTTTCAATTACATCCTCTCAAGTAAAAGGAACTTACTCATCTTCATCTTCTTCTTCTTTTCCTTTCGGCTTTCTACATCCTCTTCTCTCACACCGACTACCTTCATGTCCTCTTTTACTTCATCCATAAACCTCCTCTTTGCTCTTCTTCTAGGCCTCCTGCCTGGTAGTTTCAGACTCAGCATCTTTCTGCCAATATATTCACTATCTCTTACTCATATTTGGCTGTTTTTCTTCTTTTATTCAGAACATCCCTACAAACTTTCAACTAATCATGTAACATCGTCGTCTAAATATTAATACGGAGCTGAGCAAAAACCATACTTTTGTTGATAGATGTGTCCGCTCCCTATGCATCATTATCTCTTCATATCATTCTCTCAATTAGTTGCAGGTTATGACCTTGATCTATGGTCACCGAAATCTAAATCTTTGAGTCCAAGTGAAAGTTTTGGCCAAATTAGAAACAAAAAAAAAATCCCTCAAGTTCACTCTTGATTTGATGGAGAAGTAATTTGAGTTATTATTTACTCTGACTTTCGACCACCAAAGGTTTGTGTCAGTCAGTGCATTCAAGGAAATGTTCAACATTTAGGACAAGCTGTTTTCCCAGAGATTGTGTCTTCGACATAATGGGGACCAAACAAGGGGAAAAGACCTCAGCTCCAATCCAGAAGTACCTTAGACTTGTCATATACTGACACTGAACATCTCTAGAAAATGCTTAGTCAGTTTTTTTTTTTCTGGTGTCATCCATTTTATTTGGACCTTTAATAAACTACCTGGTAGTTCAGATTGACATTTTTCCTCCATTATCTATTTATTTATTACAATGTAACTTTCGCTAATCGTAGTTCAGTACGATAGCTTGCTCATCTATGGAGTTGCACTTCAAGTGTTTTGGTTTATTTAGTCAAAAAGACAGTTTTTTTTTCCTGACACAGGCCAACTCTTAATTGTGGTAATAAGGTTACAATAACAAATGGCTTGTTTACTCTGCTTACTGAAGTATGCTCAGCAAGCTAGCACTTAGCATTAGCTCACCCATGATACACCCAGCTGATATGAAGTTTACTAGTCTATGCCCAAACACCACTTGATAGACAGGCAGAATTTTGATATCTTCATTAAAGCAGTGATATTTTGCTTTTATAAATAGAATTAATCATCATTAATCATTAAACTGTAAATCACAGGTGTCAAACATGCGGCCCGGGGGCTAAATCCGGCCTGATCCGGCCCCTGGGATGAATTTGTGAAATGCAAAAATTTATTAACAATAATTTTAGTTCAGGTTCCACATTGAGACCAATTCAATGTCATAATAACCTATAAATAGTCACCAATCCAAATTGTTGTCTTTGTAAATATAAACACTTTCATGTATTTAGACTAAAACAAAGTATAATTGATTAATAATTGATTGTGAATTACCTGAAATATCTTAAAAATAGTGTGCGATTTTAATAATATTCCACCTGTTACTAAATATTTTGTGTTTCCGTCGATCCAATGTGATCTGTAAGTTATAATGTACATGTGGAAATAATAAACTAAAGCATAATCACTAGATAATAGTGTTGATATCATATTGTTTGAAAGGATAATTTGTAGATTTGAACATTTTCATCATGTCATTTTACTTTTGTCACTGTAAAATATAAAGAGAAGTTTCAGTTGACATTACTTATATATTATTCTGTCATTATTTTACTTTTTTGGTCCTCCGCACATCAAATATAGCTGAATGTGGCCCCTGAACTAAAATGAGTTTGACACCCCTGGTAGAGAACATCTCAATGACAAGGTACTTTACGAAATATCTAAATCATCACATACACTAAGTCAAACACACAATGTCATCATAAACTACTTAGGAAGCATTACAGAATATATAAGATATTAGAAACAAATAAGTAAGAGTTACAATGTGGTGTAATAAGAAGAAAAGTCTTCATTTAAAAGAACTGTAGCTGTGATTCAATAAGAGTTGGATCCAAATATTTGGGGCATAAAAACAGAATGCTGCTCCTCCACTTTTAGTTTTGACTCTAGGGACATAAAACATACCTACCCAAGACAACCTGAGGGGTCCAGTGACATGAAATATGATTGGAGTTGCCCCCCCCTTTCAAATTGGTGTTTAGGGTCAGGAAACACTTGGTGCTTTATGCTTTGTTTTACAGCTTCATATGACATTAAAAAAGAAAAAAAGAATGTGAGTCATTTATGTGGCCTTGTGTTTTCACTGTCTTGAGGGATTCTGCAGATTTGCTTCAAACTCATCATTTTAAACCTCCAACTCATATGTCTGGATATCACTGGACATACACAAAAGCATGTGTGTGTAGGAACGTCTGTGTGCATGACGACACTTTTTACCCCCCGTCTCAATTCACACGTGTGGTGAAGGATCAAACATCAGCCTGGGTTCTTTTCGCTCCCCTCCAGTCAGACAGAGCAGGAAATGAGGAAATTGGAGATAAATCCTATCAACAATAATTATTTCCTACCTCGCTGGATGTACTCAACCTGTGTGAGTGCTGATAACATGTTAAATAACCCCGCCTTGCTACTAATCTGTCTTGAAATGTTTGAATTCTCCGAAAGGTCAAAATGATCCAAATACCACAAGTCGTTCAGAGCTACTGAGGAAGCTCCTTCCTACATAAGTGTCATCCAGGGGAAGTATCGACGGTAGAATTAATGTTGGTTTTAAAGGGGCCATATTGTGCAAAAATCATTTCTTGGGGTAATGTTGCTCCTGTTTGGGTCTCGTCTAGTCTTATAAACACTCCAAGTATGGAAAAAAATGACCCGCTATTTTCTGTGAATTACTACAATGAGTCAGAAGTTCTGGTTGAGCCGTTTAGATTTCACTCCCCATGTGACGTAATAAGGGGGAGAAATCCAATAAGGGGGCATGTACTTACTGTCCAGGGACGGCCAACTCTGCTCACAAATGATGTCGTGATTGTTCAACATATTAGTTCGATTTGCCAACCGTGTGCCATAGCAGCTAGCAGCTAAAACTCAAAAGAAGAAGAAAAAGAATTTGATATTTTTTTTTATCACAAGCATGTCTAAAAGGTGTTGTGTCGTTGGCTGTGCACAGCCGATGTGAGTCGTTCCTCTTCGTCTTGCTCTGCGTCTGGGTCTGATTCAGGATCAAACACATACGGTTCTGTGAGCAGCCATAGCGAATTAGGTAGCCTTTGGCTGCTGATGTCGGACAAAATGGTGTGATGTAAAAATGAGTGGCGCTGACAGGAAAACAGAGCTGGTGAAACTTTTTTGTTTAGATGATTTTGAGCAGGGAACTTCATGAACATGTTTTGTATAGTCCATAGATCAATTCTAACTGGTGTATGAGAAGGTATAATATGTCCCCTTTAAAGTCTATCCTAGCTTTAACAGGGACCCAGTGCAGAGAAGCAAACACAGGAGAAATATTTTCTCTGGTACTGGTTCTGGTCAGTACACGGGCGGCAGCATTTTGAATTAGCTGAAGGGTCTTTATCCCCTTTTGGGGGTAGCCTGAGAAAAGTAAGTTACAGTAGTCTAGTCTTGAAGAAATAAAAGCATGCACTAATTTGTCAGCATCATTCTGTTTTAAAATATGCCTAATTGTAGCAATATTGTGCAGGTGGGAAAATGCAGTTCTAGAAACTTGTTTTATGTGTGATTTAAATGATAGATCTTGATCAAAAATAATGCCTAGATTCCTCACAGTGGTTTTGGGATCCAGGGCTACACTGTCCATGGTGATTGCTTCACTGGACACTGCATCTCTAACAGTTTTAGGGCCAAACACAATGATTTCAGTTTTGTTTGAGTCTATCAGCAAAAAATTGTTAGTCATCCAGTTTTTAATATCTGTAATGCAATCCTGTTGTTTGGTTAGCTGATTGGCATTGTCAGGTTTAAAGGATAAATATAATTGGGTGTCATCGGCGTAACAGTGAAAATTAACGCAGTGTTTTCTTATTAAGATTCCTAACGGTAGCATGTATAAAATGAAGAGTATTGGTCCAAGAACCAAGCTTTGATTTACTCCATAACTAACAGTAGTACATTGAGAGGATTCATTATTAATGTTAACAAACTGAAAACAATCTGTTAAATATGATCTGAACCACATAAGTGCTGATCCTCTAATACCAATTGATTGCTCCAATTGTTGTATAAGGATATGGTGGTCAATAGTGTCAAAAGCTGCACTGAGGTCTAATAAAACCAGTACAGAAACGAGACCTCTATCTGAAGCAGTAAGAAGGTCATTGGTAGCTTTGACCAGTGCTGTTTCTGTACTGTGGTGTTCCCTAAAGCCTGACTGGAAGTTCTCAAACAGCCTGTTAGAGCAGCATCAGTTCATGTTGTAGCTAGACATTACTGGGTAAACGTCTTTTCTTGTAAGGTACATTTCAGAAAAGAAATGCTGTGTTAAAATGTTTTCACAAGCAAAGAAATGACACTGATCATGTAGAGTAGGGCTTCAAAACTCATGTATCAAATATCATACATTTGACGTTGTAGGGTTAATGCAGAATATGGGAGTGTTGTCTTATTTTGCTCCGTGGTCATGGAATAACCTTCAGAATATCATACAACTAAATGATTTTATGAAACTGAAAAGTGTTAAGTGTTAGTTCTAGAAGAACATCTTCTTAAAGATAATGATCCACCTCAGTTTGTTCAGGCTTTAATAAAGCATTGGGCAGTTTTTATCCCAATTTTAGTAGTTCTACCATCTCCTCTCCAACCACAAGATATATGTTGTTTAAGGGATGAGAAGCTACCACTACATCAGTTAGTTTATAAATTATTTCTGGCTGAAACACATTAACCACCACAGTAATTTTCCAATGGATGGATCTGAACTATTTACTGAGTTGAATCTTTTTCAATGCATTATATGAAGATGAAAAATGCTTTATATGAAACAGTGGGGGAAAAAACACTATAATTAAATACATGAGCCGTTTCTATACGATCTTCTATCTCACCAATATAACCACAAATATCCAGTTTAATGCAGTGTGGTCAATCTCTACAACTATCAAGTCTGCTTTGATTCTGACATAAAGATATATTGCTCTTAGTTCCACAAGCAAATAGGGACAAAAATTAGGAGTTGAATGAGGTCAAGATGGTATTATGCTGTACAAACTAAACTCTCAATGTTCTAGCTTGAAACTTTGTATTAGAAGTTTATTCATCATGGAAGCATTTCTTTTGAAAGGCATTGTGAAATGATAAATATACACCAGAGCTTGTAGAACAGCAATAAAATTACAATGAATATAAATACTAATGGAATCCAATAGAAAAATGAAAACATAAAAAATAGGTTATACAAATTTGTTAAAATGACAAAAAAGACAATAAATAAATAAATAAAGTAACAACTGTGCAATGGGTGACATTAATATTTGACTCTTTTGATATTTTTCCTACACAGTGAAAACCAGTCATTCACAAGTTGTAAAACATCAAATATTTGTGTGGTTGATTTTCCATTTGACTGTGCCCAAAAGTCTTATTTCACGTGGAGTTTCACATTCCCCTTTTGCCATCAAGCTATTAATATTAAGAGCGGATCGATTTTGGAGTAATGTTCTCAGTATTAGCGCCTATTCAGCAGTACAGTAACAATAAGTTAAGCATGTCTGCAGGTTACACAGTAGAATGCACTCTGACTGATCAGCAAAAACTCCAGATCCTATAGAGAGGATCAGAAGATTATGTGGCTTAATGGTCATTTCACCAATTGAATTGTGTCATTGTTTGATCATTTATGTGGTTAGGGTTGGAAATGAACATAAGTTACCATGTACATGCCCATGCAGAACCTTCCACTCCACTCCAATCCACTCCACCTGTGCTAAAGTTTGCAGCACCACACACACTGTACACACAGACAGTGGTGATGTCACAGGACTGGGGCGGGCCTGTAGGTGTGGTAGGCTGTCTGCTTAACAGGGATTACAGGGTAAACAACCCTCTCTTCCTCTACCACTCTCTTCCTACCTCTAGCTGGTGAGACGGAATGGGAAGATACTATAGACACGGGTAAGTGTAAAACTCCAGTATCCTCACATATTTAAACAATATGCTGTATTTAGATGTATGTTTGGAAGCATGGCAAGAGGCAGCCTTGTAAAAACATTAATCCTTCCTACTCAACAAACAGAGTAAGCTTATTTGGAACTCAGCATTAATGCTTGAGCAGCATGGCTGACGACAGACCAAGGCTGCATGGCCTTAATCTGTTTACATCAGACAAAGTGGATGATTTTATGCTCACATTGTATAGCCTCCTGAGAAGCAAAAGTGCATTTTTGTCTTGTAGGGATAAGACTTTTACTGCTTTATTAAAAAAAATAAAGCAAAAAGATTTAATAAATGTGTCTGAAAAGTTGCTATGGCACACTGTTTTCATCCAAGGCCCTCGGTCAATGCAAAAAAAAAGCTAAACTTGTAATTTCCTGAAGCTCAGAGGGGGAAAAACACTAAACCAAAAACAATGAAAAATAATTTGACTTTTGCAAGAAGGTGACATGGTTAATACAATAATACAAATTATTTTTGTGCAGATAAAGTGAATGTATAGGATACATGTACAAATATGTTAACACTCGAAAGATGAGAACGACTTTGACTTATTCATTGCTGTAAAATAAGTGCTGAACAATTATTCATACTAAACTTCTTTTTTCTTTTTTTTTTTTTAGCTCATTTCTTTTTCTAATTCTTTTCCAGACGCTATACGGTCAGTTAATTAAATATAAATACATACAATATTAAAATGAAGGGCCTTAACTTACATAGCATAGACTAGATATAGAGAAATAAATCATTTTGAAGCTGTAAACGGTGACTTTCTTTAGTAAAAACGCGATTTTTAGTTTTAATGTCTGTAAAATGACCCGATATCAGACAGAAAAAAAGAGTTAAATCTGGACTTCGAAAGAGTCGTTTGGAACTGTGGGTTCTTCTACAGATGCAGACTGCTAGGAAATGATAGTAAAACAGAATAAATATAGAATATTCAGAGGTCTGACATGTATATCAACAGTAACGTTTTATATTTGCACTGCTGTAAAAATGTGCCTGTCCAAAAATAAAATAACAAAAGTCGATTGGACGTTAGATCACGCACTTACACTAAAGTTTTGTTGACTATATGTAAACAATTGTGTCTTCCTGTTATTAATCCGTTGTGTGTGCGCACATGTGCGCAGCGCACCCCACGACGTGTGTGACCGAACAAATATAGACGCAGCTGTCTGATCTACATGCTCCGGTGAAGTCCAGCCTTAAAATACACCTAGGGCGTGGACTCCAATCAAACACTTTACAGAAGCTTTTGTTAAGTAGCGGCGAAGAGATACACGGGGTCAAAGGTGAAGGCGCAGAGCTGCTAAATACCTGGAAGGAGCCCAGGGGTGTCCTTAATTTACCTGGATGACTGAGCCAAGTCGTGGGCTGTGCCTTGAAGGACGCTGTGGATACTTTTTCAGGAGGTAGTTTCTTGTTTGGGGTGGATCTTCGAAGGTACTTACACTTGAATCAATATTTATAATGGGAGTGGCACTTCATGAATGTCGACGTGGATTTTAAACATTTAGAAGACTGCAATCGACGTTTACTATAGTTTTACTCTGAATACTGCTTTGAACTGATAAATATACATTTATTTTGTGCAGTGTGTATAGTTTTACGTCTATTGCTGTGTGTGGTTTGCAATGGCCAAAGTATCGTCATCACGTCTCATTCTTGAGATTTTTTTCGCCCAGCTGTCATATTTCACACTCAAACCAAAAGCAAGACAAAACAGCAAAGTGTAACTGACCTGGATCACAACACATAGGAAATGTGTAAAACAGAATATTTGAACACTGCCAGCTTGTATTTTTGGGGATAAAACACAAACATATAATATTTTTATAATATTGTTTTAAATATTATGTATATATTAAATTAAAGCCCCAAAATGTGCCTTAAGAATGAATAAAAATTGCAAAAGCACAAAGACTGTATGATATCCTGAAAATATGTTCCACTGAGTTCCCCTCAGTTTTATTATTTTCTTTCTTATTCAATGTGCAAAGGGCAAGAAAAATCCCCGTCATCATTTCACTTAAAATGTTTCTGAAAAGTTTCATTGTCCACTTTAGCCTCGCCTGTCTGGTTGCTTAACCCTTGAGGCATTATTTCAGTGAAATGTATAGTTTGGAACTTGTGTCTAGAAGTGTCATAAAAGCTGCTATGAGTATGCTCTTCTGTTCCTTTTGAAGAGTGGTTTTGCTTTGCTATGTGTTTTGGGAGTCAAACTAGGGTGGCAAAATAGCAAAAGGGAGGAATTGAAATTTGACAGGTTTTTACAAAATAATGCACTCAAAATACACATCAAGAGATTTTTGATGCTGAGCTGTGATCTGGAGCACACTGTACAACAAATATTTAAAAAAAGATATGTCTGTAGGTTTTAGTTTTGTGGTTCTTTCTTTTCTAAATCAGTCCAGATTCTATTTAACACCTAGTTGCACTCCAGAAAGTAGTTACATGGTCAAAACTTTATAAAAACACAGTGAAAAGAATTCAATAAAGGAGCGTCATGACAACGCTGCGAATAACAGTGAAAATAAAAAATGACAAGGAAAACTACACTATTGGTCAACAGTATTAGAACACCCAAATTCTTCTACTTTTTAAATTGAAATTGAAGCAGTTCAAGTCCAGTGAACAGCTTGAAATGGTAAAAAGGTAAGTGGTGAACTGCCAAAAAAAAAAAAAAAAAAGTTAAGGTAAGGTAAACCAAAACTGAAAAATAATGTACATTATAAATTATACAAAAAAGCCTTTTTCAGGAAACAAGAAATGGGTTAACAATTTAAAGCAGTTCTGCAGCAATAGAGATTGATCAAGCCTCGAAAGTTGGTCCTACCAATTCCTACAGGTGTCCCAACTTTTCTTAATTGTTTCGAACTCCCTCTGTCTGCATAAAAGTAGTGTTGAAACACACTTTGGTACCATACCATTGTGAGCATTATTTGAACAGTATTGTACTGTAGAAAGTAGTGTGTTACTATTAAAAATGGTGAGGAAAAGGCAATTAATGATAGAAGAGAGACAGACATCATCATCCTACAGAGAAATTGACAATTAAAAGTCAAGGTGTCAGTGAGTCCAATTTTCTTCACCATTAAACGGCACTCAGAAACTGGGAAAAATGCTGACAGGAAGAGGTCTGGTAGACCCAAAGCCACAACAGCATCACAAGACAAGTTTCTGAGTCAACAACTTTGTGACTGCTGACTTACAGGACAACAGCTTCAAGCACAGCTTAATAGTGGTTGTAGTAAGCAAGTCTCAGTTTCAACTGTGAAGAGAAGACTTCCAGTTGCAGATTTGATGGGTCGAGTTTCAGCAAGAACACCATTGCTGAGACTTCAAAATAAGAAAAAGAGGCTTGTTTGGGCCACAAAACAATACCAGTGGACTACGGAAGACTAGGTGAAGGTGTTATGGACAGATAAATCGAAATTTGAAGTCTGTGATTCATCATTAGTTCCTCAGTTCATGACATAAACTGTCAAACATGGAGGAGGAAGTGCGATGGTTTGGGGCTATTTTGCTGGATCCAGGGTCAGTGAATTGTACAGAGTGAAAGGCACCCTGAACCAAAACAGCTACCACCAACCCCGGTTCTATGCAGGAAGATATGAGGGGGCAGTCAGAAATGTTAAGGGGACATCATGTCTACAGACCATACTCCAGCACTTTTTGTGCTTATAGTAATGGCATTTTCTTCATTGAATCTCTCCAAACTGAACATGCCTAGGCCAATTCAAACACTTTGTTAACTATGCAATACTGTATCTTTCTTCTCAGTTTGAGCCCTTCTTCATTGAGGATTACTCATCATCCTTTATAAGTGTGATTGCCAGAAATTTCAGGTTGCTGTCACAGATTTTACTAAGGGGCCTATTCTTCCATCTACACGTAAGTCTTTTTACGCACAATTATGCACTTTTACGTGTATTCTGCTCTGTGGTCTTCCAACGCGTCCCGTAACTTCAGAATGAAGGCGGACTCTCAAACGAGGTGGCATTTATTCAAAAGACGAGGAAATTTTGACCACACCCTCATTTGATGTGGTTAATCCTAAAACATGGAATGTGTACCTCCGTGTTAATGGTGGCAATATCAGTGCAATCACTGGAGTGCACAATCAATGCTCAAACAGCAGAAGAGGAGTTAGTGCCAAATTTGCATTCATGTATGCATATGTAAGACGAAATAGAATGACACAAATAGCCAAGGTATGTCTTTCATCAGCATTGTCTCCGCACTCTTCTTTCAAGTCAACAGTCATGCTGAAACCTGACACTACACAGTCAGGTTACGTCTTGCCTCATTTGCATACTGCAACAGTGATTGGGTGTTTACTGGGGGCTGAGAGGAGGGGTGTGTCTGCTGCACAGCCTGTGAATATCATGTACAGTGGAGTGATAGAGAAAAGCTAATACTGTACTGTGTGTTTCTTTTTTTGGCGTTTTTTCCGCTACTACAAATAATTTTGTCAACTTGTAGCAGCGTATCAATTTTGTGAGCATATGAAAATGTGCTTTCTCAACTTCTAAATTTTGATTTGAGGGGGCAAGACATTTATTTAAGGAGGCAATGCCCCCTCTTGCCCCTGCCTAGAACCGGCCCCCGCTACCACAGTATTCTGCAGCGCCATGCACTACCCACCAGGATGCATTCTAGTTAGTCAGGGGTTCATCCATTCAGCAAGATAATGATCCAAAACATAAGTCCAAGCCATGCCAGAACTACCTTTGCCTACATTTATTTGTTCTATGCTTTAATTTCAGAGTACATTTAGACATTAAACTGCATAATTTTCAGTGAAATACTGGGATGTTCTAAAACTTTTGGCTGGTAGTGTATGTTTATAAACAAAAACGTACCTTTATTTTTTTTTTATAGTGAGTAGGTATCACTGCTGTGTGTTTTGCTCCCCACTACACAGACTGGGGGAGGGGTGCACTGAGTATGTTCAGATATCTATGGATAGAACAAGGTCTATTCTACCAGGACAATTAGATATTTGTTTTATTGAGCAAATGGTTGAGTTTTCATGAATATTTAAAATAAATCATACATTAAGAATGCTCACCACTGTCACATCAGGGGCTAAAGGGTTAATAAAACGGACATGTCTTATGTGTCTTAGGAGGTTTTCTTGACGTGGCAGCAGATCTAGAAGACCCTGGAGATGGATGAGGAAGTGAATCCACTGGAAAGAGACCACTCACTCTCTGTGGTTCTGCCAGGGGGGCTGGAGAAAAATGCAACTGTGCATGGAAGGTTTGTTATTTTGCATGTTTATTATTATAATGTGTCTAAGGTTGAGTCATGTAAAATATATTAATGGCAATATTCATTAATTCAATTTTATTTTAACCTTGAGATGTAACATAATAAATACAAGTGTGTACATTTGATATCTTAGTCATATACTGACATATAGGTATAACATTATGTTTAATGTGTAGAATGGATATAAATGGAAAAACTAAACCAATCTTTGAGCACTAGACATTCACTTGACTGTGTTAAATAGTTAATATATGACCAGTTTGACCCTCAGCAACCAAACAAACCTACTGATCTAAAATAATAATAATTGTTTTTAACCACTAATTCTATAAAGACATGTAATTAAGGTGATATGTAGTTCCTTAGTTTTTCATTGAAAGGAAATGTGTGGTTTTTTTTTTTTTTTTTTTTTTTAGAAGCTAAGACACTCCTTGGTAAATACTGTTATTTTCTGTAGCTTTGATTCACCAATAAAGACCATGTAGTTTGACAGCTGACAGTGATTGTGAAGACTTGTTTTTACATTTGATTGATATATTTTGTTGAAAAAGCTACTTTTGTGTCAGTTTTCTGTGTTCTAACATAAAAACCTTTTAAACTGTATTGACATCTACATGTTCAGTAAATAAAAAAGTACAGGAAAGTACAGCTCCTTGTCACTGAACAATGCAGAGGATAAAGGCATAAATAGAAATAGTTGGAATGGTTCGATGCTCTAAAAAATGTGTTTTGAAATCAACAATTTTTTCTTGTTTTTTGGAGTGGACTAAAGGTAATTATTTACTTGATTTTAGCAACATGTCTCAAATAAGTTAGGATGAAGGAAATCAAGGCTGGAAAATAGAAGGTGAGACATAACAAGACGAAAAAAACCAAAAATATTACAAAAGATGTAATGATACAAAACCATACTTAAGGATGCAAACTGTATGTACCAAACAATATGGTGTATATTTGTTTCCTGACTTTTAGAGATGTGTCGCTGCCAAAATGACAACATTGTGTTTGTTTTCTATGTTCTATTATGAATAAGTCACGCATTTATGAGATTTTTCACATCATTGCTTTCTGTTTTTATCATTTATGTTATATATTTTACACAATGCACTGGCTTTTTTGGCTTTAAGTGGTGTAGTATGATTTTATATTGAGATAAGCATCATTATTGTGAGGAATTTTCCTTTCATTTTAAAGGCTTTTTTAATCACATTCTCAGTTAAAACACTTAAACTCAGATTGAAGTAATTGCCATTATTGCACCAATTGTTAGCTTTTGTAGCATCAAGTCAAGACATTAAAATAAGCACTAGTTCACAAGATCAGACACTGTTTTTGTCATGCGTCTTTGCATAATTTTCATCTTTCATTAGCAGTTTTATCTTGCATCCTTTATGGCATTTTTTTTTTTTTTTTTTTAACATAATGCCTTGTTGTCTATATGTCTGTAACAATTTCAACTCTTTAATTTCTTCAGCTTTGTCAGGACCAAAACTCTCATGATAATTTGATATTCATTGTGATAATTATCAATACTTAAAAGAAGGCATTTTTTTTTTTTTGGCCATATTGTTAGCCTCATAGCATAATTTTAAAGTCATACACTATATTGAGAAAAGTATTGGGACATGTTGATTTCAGGTGTTTCTTTCCTAATGGGCTAAAAAAAAAAAAAAAACAATAACAAATTCATAATATAGTTTTATATTGCCATAAATATCATATTGATTGTTGATGTTTATATCTCAAATCATCATGAACAGTACATCTTATGAGCTGTCACCATAATGTACCCCAGTATTTTTCTCCATATAATTTATTAACAGTATTTCCCTAAAATTTAGTGGGAGATTTTTCGTTAAAGTGAGGTACAGTATGAAGAAAGTAGTTGGTGAGATAGATAAGACTTTTATTGATCCCACTATGGGAAAATTTCTCAGTTAACCGCAGCAACATACAATAACTGAATACAAGTGCAAAGAAAAAGACGGGTAGATAAAAACTACAAACAAGTGAGAAATGAAATGTAAAAGAAAATGAGAAAGGTGGTATTTATACAAGCAGAGATTTAGAATTAAAAATTAATTGTGGTAGGTAATTATTTAGTCAGAGCATGAAATATGGAGGTATATCACTTTTTGACAACTTTTCAGCATACCTACATACACACACACACACACACACCTGTAACATACCTGCTATCGTCTATACACCCCAGAGGCAGTAATCGACTCATCCCATTCTCTCTTAGCTGCAGTTTTTATATACCCCCGCATCCACATTCCACAGTCAGTTCAGTTCAGAGTGTAGAGGAAGCGTTGGAGCCACTGCATATAGCCTCGATAAAGTATGACTGTTAATGACATCCACACACTCATAACAATTCCATGTCACACATCTCTCTCTCTCTCTCTCTCTCTCTTCTTCTGCTTCTCCATTTCATCCACCGTTTCATTGTATACATGCATGTAGCCATGATGTGTTCCAGTTTTTGTTGTTCATATTAGTTTTGTAAACATCAATGTTTCCTTTTGAGTTTAATGGGAAAGTAGATGGATAGTTGTGTTAGAAAAATTGTCATAGCATGAAAAATATTTTAGAAATTTAGGAGGTAAAACATTTAAAATATAGTCACGGATTTAAAAAAAAATATCAGTGTTGAGACAAATGAAGTAAAAACTATCTATGAAGCATTTTGGAAGCAAAGATAACAATTTAACAAGCCGAACTACCAATGCACTGATATTTATCCCAATGTAAACTATATTATAACATTTGTCATTATTGTTTTGAAGTCCATTCCCCTGTTAAAAAAGAAACATCTGTACTTTTGTACATTTGTGTATGGGTTGGTCAATTATGTCATTAGGCTAAATATTTAATAAATAAATTTAAAAAACAGCATGTCCATGTCTGAGTGTATTTTACCTTCTTCTGGAGGTGGTGAGATGATTGTCAGCATTTAAAGACAGACTATTATTATTATTATCATTATTATTATTATTAGCTACACAGATGAATCTGATCAGAGTTTACAGTGTTTTGTAAAAAATAAAATGCAGACAGTATCTATTGCATCTAAGGATGTGTGACCATTATAGTTTTGTCAGAAAACTAAAGGTCTGAAAATAAATGTCCCAATACTATTGTCCATATAGTGTATCGCTTAGGCAATTATGCCATTAGGCTAATGATAAATTTCACCCATTCTAACTTGTTGTATTCAACTTTTTGTCTTTCTTCACCTGTGTTCTGTTAATTTGACTGCATTTTCTCCCTTGTGTAGTAAACCTGTGATGGACTTGTTGGTAACACTTTGTGCCAGTTACCACCTTAATCCTTCAGACTACACCGTTGAGGTCCTGTCCCCCAACAAGAATAACATAAGCTTCAAACCCAACTCTCCCATCGGTTTACTAGAAGCAGATAAGATACTTCTGAAACCCAAAGGAGTGGAAGAAAAACCTAGACGGCCTTACATGCCTGAGGTGAGAATCCATCATTCATAGTGTCATAGGAAGTCTCAAACAACATTGCATATCTTAGTTACAATGGAATATACTGTACGACTGTTTAACATAATTAGAATTACACACAACTATACTTTTGCACACTGATGTATATTTCTCTAATTGTCATATTGATAATATTGTGTTGTACATATTGTATAAAATGCATATACACCCGCTCCCCATAATAAAAATAAATTAAATAAAGATGATGTTTTTTTAGGCCACCGTACGTCTTCTAATCAACTACAATAAATCCCACAAAGCTGTGGTCCGAGTAAATCCCAGAATCCCCCTCGAGTTCCTGCTGCCACAGGTCTGTGAGAAGTGTGAATTTAATGTGGAAACAACCATCTTGCTGGCATACTCCGACTCCAAAGAGACACTGGATATGACCAAAACTTTAAATGACTATGGGCTGAGGGAGGTGTTCGCCAAAGACACGGCAAGGAAGGAGCAGCGGCAGCAGCGACTGTCTCTATCTGAATTGGGTATGTCCCATTTCATCAAACCTTTAGTTCTGTCCTCAGTGTGTCCTTCAAACATAGAAACATGCAGAGCTTAATTATCTACTCAAGAGTCTTCATCTTCTGTTTATGAGCTTTTTCATATATTTAGTGAATTCGCTACAGCTAACATTTATATTTCTACCAAAAAGCTAACACTTTACTTTATGTTCCCAGCAACCTAAGCACAATATGTATTGAATTTATTTTTAGTATACATTAAATGATTGATTTATACTCCATCTGCACAAAAGTAGATATAATAGACCTTTTAGTCTGGGTTGTACATGTGGAAAATGAGGAGATTTGAAAATGGTGCATCAACCTAATCTATACATTAGGATTGCTCGTTTATGCAAAAAAAATAAAAAATAAATGCTGTTGACTCAAATATAGGTATATCCTATATGTGTGTGTGTGTGTGTGTGTAATATATATATATATATATATTAGTTCAAATGATCTAGGACTTCACTTCTCTATATGCACCTACAGCCCCCTATAAAAAGTATTGAAGATGCTGCAAGGCAAATTCCTTTTTCTTTTATTGTTCACTGAAGACATTTGGGTTTAAATTCAAAGGCCAAATACAAGACAATTGTTTAGAATTTCAACTTTTATTTCCTGGTGTTTGACTTGAAGGGCTATGCAATGTCACACACAGCGGAGTGCCATTTTGGAAGATTTTGGTTTTTGTTTCTGATTTGATATTTACATGTGTTAAACAACTTAGAACATATCACCTTTTGAAACAGAACACAACACATTTAGGTGAGTAAGAGTAAAGGAACAACTAATCTTAAAGTACATAAAATTTTGTATTTGGTTGCATAACCCTTGCTGGCAATCACTGCCTCAAGCCTGCGTCCTTCAGCATCACCAAGCTGTTGCATTCTTCATTTGTGACGCCATTCCAGGCTTTACTGCAGCATCTTTCAGTTCTTGTTTGTTTTGAGGGTTTCTCCCTCAATCTCTTCTTCAGGAGGTGAAATGTATTCTCTTTTGGGTTTAGATGTACCATGACTCTTGTGGCTGATCTTTGTACTTCCAATCTGGCCTTCTGATTCTTGCTAATGAGCAGTTTGCATCTTGTCATATGGCCTCTATATTTATGCACTCTGAGTCTTCCTCAAACAGTGGATTGTGATACCTTAACCCCTGCATTGTGGAGGTTGTAGGTGATGTCACTTAATGATTTTTGGGGGGTTTTCTTAACAGCTTTCACAATATTTGTGATCAACTGCTGTTGTTTTCCTTGGCTGACCTGTTTCATGGCTGTTCCTCAGAACACCTGTAGAATCTTTTTTTTTTTTCCAGGACAATCCAAATTGTTGTGCTGGCTATTCCCAGTGTTTGTTCAATTGCTCTGATGGATTGTCCTTACTTTCCCAGCTTTGAAATGGCTTGGTTTTCCTCCACAGACAGCTCTCTTGTCTTCATGTTGGCTTGTCCTCTTTAACAAGGAATACAATCTTTACAGGTTAAACCCAAGGCTAAAACCAAGACTAGTCAGGTAGAGCTATTTATTGTTTGAACAAGCAATCTAAAGGGGAACACCTGGGCTACATAAAACATTGATCAATCACATGTTCCAACAGTTTTGCTTACATAAAAAAATGGGTGGGATTAAACAGACATATGTCCTAATGCTGCATTCCAGAGTCCTGGGAGGTAAAATACTTCAAAGTTTCCCAGGTGATCGATGTTGAATGCAAACAAGAACTATTGAAATCACAAATCTAAGCTTCTATTTGTTTTGATGCTGAAGAGGCATTTTGACAGTCGACAGCACAAGACATGAAATGACTGATGACCTAATTCTTTCATTGCAAACTTGCACTCTGTGTCTCGAGGACCAGGGTTGGTGACTCTTGTCCTAAGTTGTTCAACTCGTCTAAATATAAATTCTGGGGAATTAAAGCTGAAATTCTGAACTCTTGTCTCATATTCATTTTTTGATCTTAAACGCAAACGTCTTCAGTAAACAAAGGAAAAGAAATTAACCTTGCTTTTCCAGTACTTTTTACTGGGGGCTGTAGGTGCATATAGAGAAGTGAAGTCCTACCTCATGGGAACTGACACTGGAAAATGGATAAATGTCGGTCAGTGGCAAGAGACGGGTGATGTCACAGTCACCTCCATGACTTTCAGTGTGTTGTTTAGTTAAATATTAACTCTTGTGTATTCCTTGGGGGACCACATTCTGCTGCCTTTCGTCTATGGGATGTGGAAGGCAGCGGAAGGGTAAATGGCTCAGTAGACTGCACCTCACATCCCACAGATGCTACCTTTATTCAAAAGCTGAAAAAAGCATTAAACTCTTTAACTGATCAGACAGAGATGGTTTCTAGTTTGACTTTCTGGTGTGTAGTCCTTCTCTTTACATAGAATAGAATTGAATAGGTTTTATTGTCATTACACTAGTAAAAAGTGACACAAAATTTCTGTCTGACTGACAGTTCACTTGTGTAATAACCCAATAAGACACAAACGTTAAATAGTATGCAATCAAAAAGTGCTAATTGAAGATATACTGTATGAAAGGGTATAATTTAAAAAAATATATATACAATAGAAAAATAAATGTGCAAATGTAACAGTGTAAACGATAAAAAAACATGTTTTACAGTCTGATATTTCAGCAGTTTTATAGCAAACTATGACTTTCTATGATGTGTAATATCTTTTACAGGGAGGGTTCAGGATTTTTGACATGAATCTGTATCTCATCCTCGTCATCAATGTAGTATGTCCACGCTCACTTACCCCCAACAGTGTCCTGTGAACCCAGTTCTGGTTTAGTTTTGGTCGAAACGAAAGTAGTCCGGCAAGTTTTGCAGGGATCACTAAAATAAAAAAAATTTCTTCTAAAAACAGCGTGTGCTCAAAAGAGTGATTCATTTGCATCACAAAACCAATGTCGACTAAAAAGTCACACATCAGAATTAATCACTTGGCCCTACTTTCTCTCTCTTCGTATCTCTGCGCGTTGCCACAAGATGACAGCTAGCCTATAGGTAGCCTATGTCACTGCTTAAAAAAGTTGTTGACTAGTGCGCAGCAGTCAGCAGCATGACAGCATGCACTGATAGTAAATGAGAGAATGTAGGGCCAAGTGATTATGAGGTGTGATTTTTTTTTTTTTTTTTTTTTTGGGGACATTGGGTTTGTGATGCAAATAAATCGCTGTTTTGAGAAGAAAAACGTTTTATTTTAGTGACCCTCGCAAAACTTGCCAGACTACTTTCGTTTTGACCAGAACAGGGGTGGATGTCAGTGTGGATGTACTACACTAATGACGGGGATGCCATACAGATTCATGTCAAAAATCCCAACTATCCCTTTTAAATTGACAAACATCATGCATGTAAATGATGGTCTTCTTGATTGTATTCTTTACTATACTTTACTTTTGTCTGAAATGAGGCACTATCTAGAAAGGACAGGACTTAACCTATAGGTCTAAAACTTACAATAGATAATGGTCAGCATGGACAAATTCAAGAGATGGTTATGTTTCAATGTTTTGTCAATATCTAATGAATATAATATTTTTTTTTTTTTTTAAAAAGTACTTTGGCTACCAAATCAGCACTTAAGGTAACCTAAGTTTATCACTTAATTTTGCATCTGCTGTGTCCAATATCATCTATTTGTAAGCATGTTTGTACTGATTTGTTGGTAATTTTACAATTTAATACACATATTTTATAGCACAAAGGACATTATTTTTTCCCAAACAAATGAAACAGAAAATATGAGGGAAAAATATCAGCACAAGTGTGGACAGGACATTACCAGCACATGTGTATCTGTATGTGAACCAACAGAGACCACATACCAGAGCTCTGTTTGGTCCTTGCCTGAGACTAAATTGGGGTTGTCAAACATAAGGCTTGTGGACCAAAATTTGCAAAGTACAAAAATATTTACTATATTACTAAATATTTACTGAAAATATTAAAAGGCAAGGGTGTTGAGGGACTGCATACAACTCGATGTGGCATCAAGTAGAATAATAGCATAATAACCTATTAATGACAATTCAAATTTTTCGCCTTACATTAATCTGACAAAAAGTTAAATTACGTTATGGAAATTTCCTAAATGTGCAGTTTCAATTCCTGTTGGTAAATATTTTCAGCATCCTTTGTCATCTCTGACATAATAATAACATTATTGTCTGTTTTTAACAGCTGACACTCCAACCAAAATCATCTCACCACCTCCAATAGACGGTACAGCAACATACCCAGACACACACATGCTGTGTTTTATTAAATCATTAGCCTCATGGCATAATTACCCAACTCGTATACAAATGGACAAAAGTATGTGGATACATGGAATTCAGGTGTTTCATTTCTAACTGGGGTCTGGGCTACAAAACAATAATGAGAAATGTCATAATGTAGTCTTATATTGTGATAAATATCTGTGCATTGTTTAGTTTGATTTAAATTGTTGCCTTCCAAAAGGCCTCAGAGATGGATTTTACATTTATCTCAACACTGACTTTTTTTTTTTTTTGATCCATGACTATGACTTTAAATCTTCTACCTCCTAAACTTCTAAAATATTTTTCATGCTATGACTAAATAATATTTCTACTACAACTATCAATCTACTTTCTTCACATCTCCCTTGGAAAGAAAAAAATCCCATTAAACTCAAGGAAAATATTGATGTCTATAAACTAATATGGACAAAGACATTGGGACACATCATGGCTACAGCTGTAAGATATCCTGTTAATGCTGATTTCATATATAAACATCAATATTAATAATTAGTATTATTATGATATTTATCACAATATAAATCTATATTATGACATTTGTCATTATTGTTTTTGTAGCCCAGACCCCTGTTAGAAGAGAAATGCCTGAATTCACTGTGGCCCAATTTTTTTGTCCATTTGTTAGGCAATTATGCTATGAGGCTAACAAAATGTTCCTGTTGTATATTTACTTATCAATAATTCCATAATATGCAGAGCTGCCAAAGAAGGAGAAGAAGATGAATACTAAAGGATTCCTCAGTTTATTCTGCAGACAAAAGAAAAAGTCTGAAATGGTATGTGTGAAGTGGATTTATGTGAAAGGAGATGCTAAGAAATATGATTAAGATTTAGCAGTTACAACTCCAAAACTGATTAAATTCTGTATATTACAGGATGGGGCAGTAAGTGCTCCAACATCTCCTGATCTCAACAAGCAAACATCAGGTAGTCTTAACGCGCTGCGTGGACCATCTTCCAATACCCTGCCAGTGGAAATGCCAAAGAAGAGGCGGGCGCCCCAACCTCCTATAGGTGCATCACAGAGTGTTCCAAATAGCCTCGGCACCTGCCATTTAAAAATGCCACAGGTAGGTCGGATCATAATTTTTATTTGGATGAAATGCCTGTACATTTGTGTTTGTGTTGAGTGTTTTTGTTTGAATCTGGTGGGAGGCAAGGTTTTGGTTTTTGTTTCATTTTGCAGGAGCAGGTTTGTTTGTTTATGTTACTGTTGTAATATGGATTATTTTCCAGTGAAAGAATTCAGAAAGTCCAGAAAAGCATTATGCAATTAAAACTTGTACAAATACCATACAGTTTTAATAACTGGATTGACAAATAAGCATTCACAAAAGAGTGGTAGAAATATATACTGATCGTTTACATTTTCAACATAAATTTGGGATCTTATTTTTATTTATTTATTTTTTTCAAAAAATACATCTTTTATCTAAAACAGTCCTCCTGTAAGTATCTCCAAATTTGTTGCTTTTTACTAACTTTTGCTGCTATGTCAGGTGTGTATGATTGGCAATCCAGCTGATATGATGATAGATGTAGAATCACAATCCATGATCAGAATAAGAATTTTCTATCCTTTTTACAGAGGTCTCTTTTTTCTCTCTCTTTCTTTCACTGCAACAATATAATGTAACTGTACTTATGGACATAAGTATATCATTGAATAAGAATACAATTGGAATGTGTTACTTGTGTAAATGTAGTTTGAATTTTTGTTGATAACCATGAAGGAAAGTATAGCTGCTTTAATTTCTGGTGAAAAAAGTTAACATATCAGTAGAATATGACTGTGTAAAACATGGGAATTAAACACATTTCATCTCTGCAGAGGTCTGCTGATTCTACATTGAGGAGTACAAAGAGGAGGGCTCCTCCTCCTCCTTGTGCAAAGTCTCACCAGGACCTTCAGGTTGACACTGAAGTTAAAGGTAAAGTCATCACCTGTGAGTCACCTTTAACCTTCGTAACGGAGATTGCACTGACAAAGGTCCAGTCCACAACGTTTAGAGGTTGATATCTAAACCAGTGAACAAATCTTACAATAAGATGCCTGTTAAGTGTTCCCATTTAAATGTGTAAATTAGAATCAATCTGACTGTGTAAGGATCAATGCAGCGTTAATGCTGCTGATGTTATGAACAGCTATTTTTTGCCATCTAGTGGTAACATCTTTTTGCAAAAAGGATAAAAAGAGAGAGATGAAATATGCTGCTAGTGCAATCCCAATTGACCTCTTACAGTATTTCAGTGAAAATGGAACGGGTTTAAAGCAGTGTGAGTTCTTGTATCTGCCAAATCCTTACGGCTTCAGTCAGTGTCACATTAGGTCAAGAGAGATTGAAGTTAAATCAAGATTAAAATGTCAAAGCAATGAGCATCAAATGGGAGATTTAGGAGTGGAATCCACTGAAAAATGCAGCTTTTATCAGTCAGAACAATTTAACCCTGTTCAGGGCAATTAAAGTGACCCACAGCCTTGTTCATAGACCATATTGGCTTCAGTCTGTTCTCAGATAAATCCTTCTATTGTCCAAGCTTTCATTCCCCTGTATCAGTCTGTCTGATATGCTTTCCCTGCCTGGGTTCAGCTCCTTTGTATGGTACTCCTTTTTGCCGCTTTCACAGACTTAAAAAGAGATTTACAGTTTTGTTTTTAGACACGGGTTATTAGCCATCTGTAATTATGAGAGAAGCATTTCACAGAGCCCTAGGGAGGCATTCGTTTTTAGAAAAAACAGAGTTTAAGTTTAGACTAGACTCTTTACTTTTTCTAATTATCTGCTAAACTGCCTTCAGCAGTGCCACTTCATTTCCTCTTTGTTGTCTTTTCGTGGTGATAGTACGACACTCTGCTGAGCTGGTATCGGCGCTTGGCTGAAAAAACAACTCCCAGCTCAGAGTTGATTAGCATTAAAAACACTCATGGTCTTGTCCTCCTCCACACACATACTGCAAACAGGAAATGAATATTTACATTTAAGACAGAACAGACAGTGTAGAGTGACCGATTAAATATAATAGGGACATACAATTGAACAAGTGCAGGAGAGTAATTCTAATTGGAGTGTAGGTTTCCTTTACTCCCACGTTTAGTTTTGGTGCTTTTTTGACAGTATGACTACATTGTTCATGTTGACCACTTTTGCATTTTTAATTTGTGCATCAGTGTTGCAAGAAAGTTTTTACTCTTTACCCTGAGGTAGAAATGTATGTGTTTATAGAGGTGATGTCTCACATTGTCCACTGCAATGCATTTTTGCAAAATAAGGCCCAGCTGGAAGTGACAGGGACAAGTAAGTTTATGATCCACTTTACACCATTTTTCTAAATTTCCTAATAAAGATGCATTTTGTAGTTGGATGGATAGCCTTTATTGATCCCAAACTAGGAAATTGCAAAATATAAAACACAAAGAAACAACATTACAGGTTTTCACTGTAACAGGAAGTCACTGTGATGATGTCATTATACCTTTTCCCTGACATTATCTCTGTATCTTCGACATAGACAGAATCTTGAATTATTGTAATATTAGAAGCATGCTGACCAATGGATCATTTGGATCTAAGCCCCTCAGTGTCTCTTCCGCTGCCTCTTCCTTTGCTTCAGTTTGATACTTGTTTGTAAAGTTATGGAAACCATCCGACTGAAGCCCCATTTTCTCTTCCTGCCTACAGACTGTGTGCTACCTGAAGGGGCTGGTTGAGGGCTGCTGCTGCTGCTTCTCCTTTCCCTCTCCTCCTTCCACCACCCTTATTCCTCCTCCGTCCTCATCCTGCGATGGCCTCTTCTTCCTCCCTTCTGTTTTAATGGGGTCTATGGATGTGTGTTACTGTCTATCACTGTTGCCTGCTGCACTTTGATGCTGTTTTTTTGTTCTGTTGGAAGTTTTCTGCTCATTGTGTTTTTCCGTATTGGTGAAAGTTTTGTCTTTTTTGTGTTGGTCATCACATTTTGTAATCTCTGTGCCTTCTCTTCACACAAAGGGTGCTCAATTGTAATTGGTACATTGCTAAGATGGTTGGTTGACTGGTCTGACTTTTTAGGACTCTAATCCTTTTAAGGGTTATAGTAGTCTCTGCTAATTTTGTTTATTGCCTTTAATTGCTTTTTCGTTGCTTTTAATGATGCAATATACTGCTTCCTGCAGTACTGCATTGTTTTTAATTCTCTGTAAATGTCCCAGAAGTAAAAAAAAAAAAAAAATGAACTTAAAGGTACAATATGGAATATATACTCAAAAAAGGAGAGTAGTAGTAGTAAATTAAACCTAGAAAGCTAATGTAAACATGTTCTATGGTTGCAGCTTTACTGACAAACCTTTTGTCTAAAAAGTACTGTTAGAAACTACAGGTTGTTTTACATGCTCTGAAGTATTACTGGGCAAGATTTTACTGCAGTGGGGAACATATTGCTGCTTGTGCTGGAAAAAAGCCACTGAACAAAAGTAAAGTGACATTATGTCCCTGCAAGCGAAGAACTTCAGGTGTGTCTGAAGACAAAAAAAAAAAAAAGACCTCCCTTTTTTATTATTCATTATGATCTTGAATCAGCATAACTGTAACAAATGTCAATAATATGGTCTATACAAGATGAGCATAAAGCTATAAATTATGTCTAAAAATCTGCTCACCCACATGTGGTTCTTCTTAAGTTTACTTGTTGAATTAAAAACATAATTATTTGTTTCCTGTTGAAGATCCAGTTCACTGCTAAAGAGTTTAGTTTTATAATATCTATGAATGAAGGAGCTGGAAATGAATTACAAGCTGCATTACATTGAAACTCAGATATAACTGAATTAACTTGTTATTTTACACCTACAGTCATGTGCATTTTCACCTCTTAAAGGTCATATATCAGTTTATCTTATTTGTGTTCATGAACAGTCAGGTTAGCAGAGGTTGCCAATGCAGTGAATTGTGGGTTGGCATTCTGTCCTCTCCTTTGGTAAAGGATGACCCAGTGCATCTTCTGCTCAAGAACATGCTGAAAGAAACACTGATTCACCTTTCCTTTGTATTTCGGAGTTGAGACCCTTCCTAAGCAAACTTTGACAATTATGTTAATGCATGAATTTTTAGATTAGCAACCCACTTTTTAAAATTTGGTTTTCCCAAAAGTTTTTTTTAATATTGCATATCTTTCTTTCTCTACAATAGTACTTTTTCTGTCTTACATACATTATACAATTTGCTTGGTTTTTTTATTCAAATAAAATCATGACTACACAATTTAACTTTATTTCATTCTATGTCTTTATCTGAAATGAAGATGGTAAAATGAATGGATGGATATTTTAGCAGTGTATTAATGTGTATTTGCTGTGGTTGATGAATATTGTTTGCCTCATGACTTAATTGCCCAAGTCATACACTATATAAGGCACAAAGCACTGGAACACATTGAATTCAGGTGTTTTTTGTTTGTTTGTTTGTTTGTTTCTAGCAGGGGTCCGGGCTACAAAAGGATAATGATAAATGTCATAATATAGTTTTATTCATCCATCAGAAGATCATCACTAGGGTCATGGGGGGGGTGCTGGAGCCTATCCCAGCTACCTATGGGCAAAGGGTAGGGTACAGCCTGGATGAGTCTATATATAGTTTTATATTGTGATAAATAGCATTGCTTTGGTTAGTTTTGTTTAAATTGTTCTTTGCTTATAAAATACCTCAGATGTTTTTATTTGTTTTAAATCAAATTCTCTCAAGATGTTTTGTTTTGGGTTTTTTTAGTCATTAATATAT
>JAPSES010000124.1:2364243-2389230 GCA_029822895.1 Maxillicosta whitleyi | reverse complement strand
TATAAGGATTTTTTTTTTATGGCCATTATGTGGCCATTATGATTAAACAAAAGGAAAGTAACAGCTTTATTCTTCACATACTTTTATGGTTACTTCATGTAAAACTTACTTTAAAATCATCTTATCTTAGCCTACATTTCTTGTGGTAATGTTCTTTTTCACTGGAAGTGACCTGGGGCCCACAGTCACACCAGTGCACACAACTGCAACTAATGAAAAGTGACTGCAAACCGATACCTGGATATATAATCAATATTTTAATTACATCTTTAGGGAAAGTACAAGTGAGATTCCTTTAACGATAATGTATGTATTTTTTCAAGATGTCCTCCTTGTCCTTTTTTCCCCCCACTTTTATGTAAGATCTTTGCATTTACAGTACATTATTCATGGGTTTAAAATGTACACTTCATTGAACAATCTTGCAAAAATGACAACCATGAACCTTAAAAAATTACTTGAATTTCTCATTAAAAAGACACAAAACTGCAAATTGTTGAGGTGAAATGTTAATGCTCAAACACCTCAGTGAATACGCCTGTAAATTAGCTTAAAATCCCTTGTTTGTAAGAATTTGTTGCTGCAGCTCAGCCTGGTTTTTTAGTTGTGATGGGGGAAAAAAAGATACTACAAAGAAGTGAAACGTTTATTATTCCAAGGGTGAGGGCATTTGATTTTCAAGAAATTGCTTTTCACGTTGTGTTTTAATGGCATTGCACAAGTGTTAATATCTCAGTTATGTAGGGGGATTCAGCGCAAATATATAATGATTCCTTCAGGACTAGGAGATTTGTTACACTGGAGACGAACTCTACAGAAATATCCATCACTCTGTATGTTTTCCTACTTGTTGACAGGCTATTGTGACACAGCCAGTGTAGGAAGTATGGAGGGAAAAATAGAGAGAGGGATTTATTATCCTGTATTGAAGTTCAGCCCAAAAGAGCTAGCATTTCACAGGAGCTGCACGCTGACCTTTCCGACAGCCAAAAATGTCATTGAAGGTTTAAGGCAAAGAAATCCAGTCGTATTTAACCAAGCCTTCAAAATCTTTGACATTTCTTCTGATGTTGCCACAGGATGGCACCCTGAAGACTAAGAGCTGGCCTTCTTGTAGAGAGCTATGGCTTTCTACACATGGAAGCAGCCCTTGTGCAAACACCAGTCGCCAGTATGAAAAGAGAGGATTTAGAGATATGGCATTGGAGTTGATAGAAGATATCATTCTGTTCTTTTTTAAACCCTGTCTTTGTTTTCTTTTTTCCTCGCATGAATGGGTTACTAATTAGGAAAGGGACACAGGGTCATGTTACAGAGTCAAATGCAGCTTCATATTATTTTATAAGATTATAAACATGATTAAACATTAACATTGCTTAAGATGGTACATTTCTCTTTATTATGCTTAGGTATCATTTATTTATTACATTTTTTTGACTCGCTTTCTTTGCAGTTTGCCCCTTCTACAATTAACTCATACATAATACCCACCGATACACACACTAGACTGAAACAGCATGTTGTCAGTCTACATTTTCCCTGTCACTCAGTAAATTAGAAGGAGAGCTTCTCCGCACTCAGTCAGAACTAAACTAGGAAGTGCTAAAGCTGGAGGCAGAAACAAGGGACAAGGATGGGGTGGTGGAAGAGGAGGAGGAAGGGGCTTGTGAAAGAGAACAGAGGGGTAGAGGTAGGGGAGGGTCATTGTGTATGTCTGTTGTTGGGGTTGGGTGCAAAGGAGGAGGGGGGGGGGCAGTCTCAACACCACTGGATACCACCGCGGTGGTCCCTCAGTGATTCACATTCCCCTAATCCCAGTTGGCAACCTCATGGACAAGCACCCCCCCCCACCACCACCACCCCTACCCGACACACACACACACACACACACACACAAACAAATGCACTCACACACAAACACTGAGGGGCTTGCACTGCACCCCCACGCTCCTCTAACTCGCTCACTCTTTTAGAAAATGGACACAATAGTGTGGATGGGTCCAGCTTTAGATGAGGCACAGCCACAGATTGAAATCTTTACACTTGCATAGTCATCTCAGGGGATTGACATCACCTCCAAGAAAGAGGCTGGACCACTGTGAATATCAGAGGGGCAAGAAAAACAGATTCACAGAGCAGGATTTGTGATGTAAATAGTTTTTTTTTTATGCAGCCTATGAATAAATGAACTTGGAAATTGCTGAAATATTATATACTTCTATGATGCAATGCACAGCTTTTAGAGCAACTTAACCCAAACCAAACTCTGACATCTGTCCCACTGAGCCTCCACCTGTGAAAAAAAAAAACCCGTCCCTCTCCTGCTGGCTGATATTTGAGGACAGGTTTTGTCACGATCCATTACACAGCGAGCTACCTCACCTGACACCGAAGACCAACCAATCGGAGAAAGTCAGTTCATTATCCTCCAGGAGATAACATTTTTTTCCCCCCTCCTTGTTTGTCAATTAAAGTACTACCTGCTTGTGCAACAGCTTAACCCCTTTCCTTTAAAGGAGGTCTTCACATATAAAAACTATTCACAGTCAAGTAGTAACTCATTATGGGTTATGTTTCAAACAGCCCTCATTTTCTTTTCATGGTGGACTTGAAAGGACGTTGGTTCATCTGAAGATACAAAACTTACAGAAAATGCAAGGCCAGACTTGTGGTAGATTAAAGAAATTAGTGGACTAAAGAAATAGATGCATGGATTAAGGATCCAAAACAGAGTCATATATAATAAAAACACTTGAGTGGGGATATACAGAAAAAACTTTAAAGAAACACTTGAGAAAACTCATGTGTGTCTGCTTGAAATGGGACTTCATGTGTGTTTTTATTTATCAAAAGTGATGTGACATTTGAAAAAGAAGAAGCTTCAGGTCTGCACAGAAACAGACACACACAAACACAGTGACACACACCTGTGTCTTTGGCTCCCTGCCAGGAGTTGTGACACGCAGACAGACTATAGTTTTGTCCATCTGGCTTCGCTTTCACATTTCACTTTTCTTAACATTTACATGTGCATCTTTATTCACTCTCACTCCCAAACCTGTGTGATTGTATTCAAAGCCTGGCGGCGACTAAGCTCATACCTTGAATCTTGAACAGCACGTGTAAATAGAAACATCTATATGAGCTCATATGGAAATTCCATTGGCTTAGCTGCAAGCTTTATGGTTTGATTTTATGTGCATATGAGTGTTGTATCGCTTTTTGCATCCGTGTCTGATGTCCTTTCACAGAAACAATAGTGGTTACCTTTTGCTATGCACTGTTCACGGCCAGTCATTTAGAGAAAGGGGAGAAAGATTTTCTATATGAATTAATTACAAATGCTTGGAAATGTCAAGTATAGATAAAGCTTAATACCCTGTCTCCTCCCTTCTGCAACAGAGAAGCTTTTAAATGGCTCTCTGCCAGCCCCTATCTGCCAAACGACACCAAGGTTACTGGGAGAAGCTGAAATATTCATAATATATGCAAAACCACCGCTGTCCATGGACAGTGTTCATTGGAATTCAAGAGCGAGCTTCAAACCTTTGACAACTGCTTAAGTAATTAGTTGCTGGGAGAGCGACACCCCCCACCACACACACACCCTCACTCTGTGTAGCTGCTAAAACTGGCAAGTAAATATTAGAGCATTTTATCTTTTGCAGTTTGATAGTATAATTGAACATGTTAGGGAAAGGTTGTTCGATTCCATTTCATCTAAGTTAGATGAATGATCGAAATTCATCTAAAGATGGGATATAAAATAATCCACTGTTTAGTGTGAGCAAACTGACTAAAATGAGTTTTTTTTCTGATGGTTTGAAGATGGCACCACATTTCTGCCCTTTTAATAAACAGTTTCTGGAAGCTTTACTAATTACTTTTTGAGTGTGTGTTATAAATCAACATTTAAGATTTTACAAGAAACACAGGCGTAAGTTATAAGTTATGCAATACTCATTTTGGGCTTTAAAGAAGGTGTCTGATGTCTAATTCTGTTGTATTTGACTTACAGATTTTGGCCAATGTATTATTAATATCAGACAACAAAGCACAGCATGTTTTGTGTTGAAACAATGGCAGGATCCAATGTCGAACACCGGCTTGTGCTGCTTCTGCGCTCTATCTTCACTCGCCCCTCTGCAACTGTTAGTCACTGGTCAGTCCGTCAAGGCTGGGAGCTGCTGCACAATGAGAATCATGCCCGAATTGGAGCGGAGCCAAAGCCCATTCAGAGCAACTCCCCGTGCCTAACGCATTACCCTGGCTTATTAATCTGAAGAGACCGTGTTTTTGTGTTTACTAAGCATGATTCGATTCTAATTAAAGTGAAATAATTATACTTCAAAGAGACCGGGGAGGCAGGATAACTGTTCAAAGACGAGAGCACCTCTTGTCACAAGGAGAATTGCTTGCCACAACAATGCAGGACACCAGAATTAATCAAATGCATTGCACAAGTTGTCGTTTTATTACACATGCAGAAGAGTTAAATCAGAGGGAATTCCACATTTATGGTGCTACATATTAATTAGCATTTGTGAATGGCTGCGAATCATAACAAAATAATTTGATGTTATAAGCCTCCCATGGAGTTATACATAATTTATATGTGTATAAATGATGGAGAAGTATTCAGTACAGCACATGTCCTCTTTGATTGCTAATTATGATCACAGTCTTTGAATTTATTTATGTATTTATATAAGAAACATGACATTTAATGGTCCTGTGGTCATCAGCATGGTGACTGGAATAACTAAATATGTACTAAAAGAAGCCCAAACACAAGCACAGTAAGTGGGTAGTATTAACATGTAAGTCTGACTTTAAGCCTTGGTTCAGCAGCAATGTATGGTGGGAACAATTGGACCACCCCTTTTTACGAGCACAAGTGTCCTTGTCCTTGGTAAGGCGAAGGTCGATGTGTTTCCCCCTCTCTCTCCCGCTGTGGTGCTTCCACCGGCCATTCATTTGGGCCTGTGATGGCTCTAATAACATCTCCATCACATTAAACTGAACCAGGCTGAGGAGATGTTAATACTCCCCTGCACTTGCTGCCGGGAAATTGGTCATGTATTACAACAAGTGCTTTTTAAGAGCCTCTGTGGCCAAGTCTATGGAAACGGCAGATATTCATGGCTGCTTGCATGTGAAGCTCTTAACACGGTGGATTTTCAAGTTGTGACAGTTCAAGGGAAGCGGAGCTGTTAACATATTCAGAATGGTCCTGTAGCAAGGCCGTTCCTCCAATTCCTCTTTGCATCTCCACTGCTCGGCTGACAAGGTTGCTTGTGATTTTTTTTTAAAGGCAGAGATTAGAGAGGAATGCTGCAAACATTCAGCTCAAAAGCATGGCCTACTAACGGGATAATACTGAATTTAATTCACCTGGTGAAGGCAAATAGACCCATTACAGATAGATAGATAGATAGATAGATAGATAGATAGATAGATAGATAGATAGATAGATAGATAGATAGACAGACAGACAGACAGACAGACAGACAGGCAGGCAGGCAGGCAGGCAGGCAGTCAGACAGACAGACAGACAGATAGACAGACAGACAGACAGACAGAGCTCAACTTTCTGTCACATTCGGTCACCGTGGTGAAGGAGCGATTGATGGCATCCATTGGCTACAGAAGATGTATACATCATGTTGGTCCAGGGCTGCTGCATCCAGATGGACCCAGGCCATCCATTGTCTGTCAGGGACACAGCTGTCTGAAGAGCGCTGTCCTCCCCGTCTCCTTTCTT
This sequence comes from Maxillicosta whitleyi, assembly GCA_029822895.1. Classification (NCBI taxonomy): domain Eukaryota; kingdom Metazoa; phylum Chordata; class Actinopteri; order Perciformes; family Neosebastidae; genus Maxillicosta; species Maxillicosta whitleyi. Next base: position 2,383,466 of record JAPSES010000124.1, on the reverse strand, counting down.
ACAGCCATAACAAGGCTTTCACCCGCCACATAGGATGATGTCGTCTATAGGGCAGGGAAGGGGGTTTCTGTCAGAACATAGAGATCACAATCATAAGATTGCACATATCATAGCCTGGGAAGTGTTCTATAATGGGGTACTCTAATTTAATTGCTCAGTATTAATTGTTAATTTGAATGGAGTAAAATCTAATCCAAGTATCACAATTTTAAACCCATAACATTGTTAGCCTCATTGCATAATTACCTAAGTCATATATTTGGCTTAATTGTGATAACTGTGTTACTTTATTCTCCTTACACTGCTGCTTCAATTTTTTGTGATTAGCTGTGACCTGAAAAAAAAAAAAAGACTTTATTTAAGGTATGTGAGGTATGACAATATGTGACATATCTGCATTTACACTGTATTAATTGTTATAACTGTCCATGGCTTATACATACTTGGAGCATTCAGAATGTTTTGATGCATCATTAAAAATAATAACGTAATTCTCTAAAATTCACATGCATGTAAAAACAACAACTCTATTGAAGCTATTTTTTTGTTATTTTGTAATTTTTTTGTTATTATTGTTTTAACTATAGACTATAAAGATGGACACCATGAGAGCACTTCAGAGTTGAAACCAAAGCATGTTGATGTCTTGTTTGTGGCTTCAGTATATGTCATAAATTCCACCCCTTCTGTGTTATTTTATGGTACTAATACCTAAAACTAGAAATACACTAAGCTTTTCATGAAGGTGATCTCAAGTAGATTTGTGTTCAAATCACTTTCTTTTTCATCCATTTATTTTTGACAAGTTATTTGTTTTTTTTTTTAAAAATGGCTGATTGACAGCTGTAAGGACCAATCTTAGTTGAAAATCCACAGTCACACAGTTCAATGTCACAACTATAAGTTGTGTGTCATGCAGGCAAGATGGTAGATCCTGTGGCTGCTGGATTTTAGCTTCATTTTTAATTAAAGGGTGGAAACAACATTGCAATATCAATCTATGAATTTGATTAAAAGACGACAAGTTGCAGAAAATAAATATTGGAATTTATATACAAGTATATGCAATTTTATTTTTAAGGGGCAAAGATATCTATCAAATGTTATCTTTTTTTCTTATCTTATCTAGTACTTTACTGATATTTCTGATGTATTTATCCTTATAATGTATTAATGTGCAGGACTTTGCATAAGTGCTTCTGCACTACTGTTGCATCTCTGCGGACAAATTATGTTGTGCTCTGTTAAGTGAAAGTATTTGGGTTAAAATTCTGAAAATTATTGAACTATTCATTTTGAGAAGAGCTGTAATGGTTCAAGAGCTTTGTGCAGAAAAAAAGAAAAGAAGGAGAGGTTTTGTGCATGTACATTTTTGGCTCAAGGGTCTCCAGAGTATCATAAATTAGAGGAAGAATAAGGATTAATAAGTGTACTAGTGGTTTATCTTTAGGCCATTCCTGTATGAATACAATTTTCACACTGTAGCTAGTAACTTACGCATAATCACAAGAACATAAAATGAGATGTAATACAAAAGTTTGATATTTACAGTGATCTTTAAACTAGCATTTAGTGTTAGCTCCTCCATGACCACTCATGCTCCTGCAGCTCAACTCTTTTTGTCCATATATGATCACTTCTAACATCAAAATGTAAATCATACTAAATTATAAAGTGTCAGTGCAGCAGTTCAGAGACCAATGGGTGGTGTTACACCAACACTGTCCACCTCTAATGTACTGCCCATGATGATGAGGACAACATTACTACAACAGCAAGGCATAATTTTTCAATGTGCATTTCAGTGTACTGTGATGTTTTTTGCACAATTGACAAAATTGTTCCAAAGTAAGATCACTTTTTTCAACTAGAATCCAGAATGATTGCTCAATATTAGTTAAATCACCATTGGTACTACATGGACATACTGTATGGAATACACATGTACCAGACATGTAATGTCATATTTTGAGGCAAAATGTGTACAAGACATAACAAGAAGATTTGCACTGGGTAGAGTTTCCTATAAGTTACTTTACTAAACATAATGTTTAAAAAACTTGAGGATTTATGTTAAAGGGATACGCCACCCCCAGACCAAATTCAGTGTATCCCCCACACTCCCCAGACTAATTAAGTGTGTGGAAGCATTTTCCTGATAACCCAGCCAATGTCCGAATCCATGACAACTGACCACTGGCTGGCGACTTGTCTTGCTCATTTTGTATGGGAACTATTTTTTGGTGCAGAGAAACACAGCTGACACACACCAAGGACCGTCAGTCAGTGGGAGCATGTACATGTATTTGACCAAATTCACTTCTTTGGTGACGTTAAGATGCATGGATCCAGCCAGTGGTCAGTTGTCATGGATTGGGACATTGGCTGGATGCATGCACATCTGTTCCCATTCACATCAGCAGATGAATTCAGAATGTGGATGAGCCAATAATATTAACTGACAGAGAATAACAAAATGATCATAAATTTGTTAGTACAGATCATTTTTCGGCGATGTGATTACGTCAAACCTCAAAGTCATTTGTTGCTTCCTTTAGGATGAAAAGATTCATTGTTCCATGTTTGAAGTGATGGGGCCCAAGAATTTGAAGTGAGTATTTTGTAAAAAGATGAAAGATACTGCAACATATTCTGTTATTATTATTTCTGTTTTTCACAAAGTCTATAAAACTGGCAAAGTGCTGGAATGCGTACTTTGTCTCACAAGGACATGGTGCAGTTGAAGCATCTTTATTGGTTTTTACAAGTACCTTTCTTCACGCCAAATGGAAAAACAGAAATGAATGGAAAAAATGTTTACAGGTTTGTGTGTAGTGGCGTAAACTATGTATATGTGTCCTTAATGAAAGCAGAAGCAGGTGTGATAGCAGCGCACACACACACATTCCAGCCAACCAGCCAGTCAGTTTATCTCTTCCCCCTGTGGTGTGAGGTGGAACTAGGGAAGCATGGAGTTATTCACTGTCTGCCTACTTGGTTCTAATAGTCTGGCACAGCGTGACTGACGCTGCCCCTCTCAGCCGTGATTGAGTGTATTGATCCTGAGCCGCTGCCGCCGGCATGCTCCCTGGACACCAGGCGGGAGAAGATCAACAATCAGATCCTTCACTGGGGGAAAAAGCCCTCCTCATCTGCCTTAATCATCCGATCGATGATTAGTGCACCGGCCCACTCATGTCTTTTTCTCCCTGACAAAGACATCTCAGTCTCTGCTCACCGTTTGTTTTTCCATCCTCACTTCAGTCTTTTTACTTCATCCTGCTCTGCGTGCTTCCTTTCTGGTGTGTGTGCGAGTGTGTGTGCATGAGGCACACTGACATATTCTTAAGCAGCAAAGTCTTCTGCTGACCATCCATTTTTTTGAGTGAAAGTGAGGAAGACGGGGAAGAACTTGATTAGGAGGCAAAGAGACGAGAGGAACGGGTAGATAGAGACAGGGAGGAAGACGTACAGCACACAAAAGCCTGGGGGATGTAATGGAATCTGACAATAGGAACTGTTGAATCACCAGCTGCTTTTTGGGGTTGGGATGCCTCCAACGCTCTTCACTCGCCCCATAACCCCTCCCTGCTGTCGCCAGGAACCAATCCCGCACCTCTCCCTCCTCCTTTCGGCGTTGATTGGGCAGCAAATTGCTCCCATCACCTGGCATTAGTCCAAGTCTCACCAGTCAAAGCTTTTAATCTGATCATTATCCCGGTGCTAAGCGGCAGCGCCACAGCTTCTGTTTGCTGGAGCAAGATATTGTGGCTGATTGAGCGAGGCAGATGGCTGTAGAATTTCAGCTTCATCGTTGTAGAACCATTTAAAAGTGTGGCTTATCTGAGCTGGTACAGGATCATATGACCTCTCCCTGAGTGTTCCTCTGTGTGGGTTTCTTATTATTTCTTCTATCTTCATGAGTTTCTTTTTTCTACCTCTTTAAATCAAGTTGTTTGCACTCCCAAGGATAGCCCTGTAAATAGATTAAGTATCTGCACACCCTTATCAAACACAAAGGCAAACAGCAGTTATTTTTGCCATTCAGCAAATTTTGACCATTTCACCATCTCCCTCTTTTCTGACATGTCCTTCATTCCTTAATGCAGACTGTTTCTGCAACATGGTCACCATACCTCTCACTCAACATATTTTCCAAAGAGTTTATTTTTTCCCTTTCAGATTGCACAAATGGAACAAGGCCCTATTCTGTGTGAAGTATCTACTGAAAGCTTGTAGCAACTGTTTTAGTCTATCCAAGGGTGGCAAAAGTAGCTGAGGGTAAGGATACCATTTGTCCTGAAAGCCATGGAGAGAGACAGCGGGAGACAGAGAGAAAGAGAAAGAGTTGGAATACTGAAGTGGAACCGCTTTCTGTGAGCCATCCACTTCACATCCTCAAGCAACCTACTCATCGAATTTTGAGTTTTGTCACATTTCAGTAAAACTTTCAAGGCTGGTGCTCCCTGCCCACCAGCGACACAGAGTTCAGTGCTGCAATATCTGCCAAACAGCTCCTTCAGCTGGCTGCAGAAAGTTGCTTTTGGGATCTGTATCTGTTTGGCTTTGTGTGTGAATGCATGTCGAAACACCTATATAATGCATAGTATCCAGTAATGAGCTCTTCCATTGGATGTTGAGTACAAGAGAGTCTAGCACATGATTACCACAGTCCTTCATTGCACAGCAGGAAAATACCCACCAACGGCTTCTAAGTGCTCATTTTCAATTACTTTCTATTAGGAATTCCAGCGTACACTGCCCCTCGGAGAGAACCCACTCCTGCTGCCCACCCACTAACCTACACACACACACACACACACACTCAATCTAGCACCCAAATAGGCCAAGAGCCCGCAAAACATGCCAGCCACTGAAACAATGCGTGATGTAAGTTTTGAGAGCGTTGAGAGCCACTTCACACAGAGAATCAGCCTGCACTGTCTCTCGAGATTTGAAAGGGGGGAAGACGCAGAGACAAAATGACTGTTTTTAGAAGATCCACTTCTTCCTGATGAAGCAAAATCATTCTCCTAGTGTGGAAATGGCTCTTGTGGAAACAGAGGATAACTAACACTAGAAATGGGTAGCTACTGTTGAAGTGGAAGCAAATAGCTTCTCAAATCTGTATGGAGGGCTTTTCTTTAATGTAACTGCTGAGTGTTCCCTCAAAGAAATTAGAAAGCAGGAGAATTACAGAGGTATATTACAAGTGGAGAAGTTAATAACAACAACCAGAAACAAAGCACTCATGTGTTTTGTTTTATGGTAATTGAACAAGTCGACGATTTCATTGGCTGTGGCTCAAACTCGCTGCAAACAAAATAAGAGGCAGAACGATGGACAGAGATGGATCCCCCTGTAAGTGACTAATGTGTAGCATCAGTCTTCACTAATACCTAAATGACCTGACGTGAGACATCTTCTGTGTTGTTTAACTTCCCAATTCTAGAGGAGTTGATGGAAAGCATTGATTGTTGTGTCGTTCCCATGACAAACAGGCGGCAGGGGAACCAATTAGTTCCATCGGCTTTTAATGTTCCCCTCAAACCAGGAGGAAATGCAAAGGTTTGCGATAGGGTTTGGTGGAGTGTGCCAGTGGCTTAATTATAAAGAAATGTTTTCCCAAGGCCAACACATACATGCATATTATTAATTCATTCTGCTAGTATGAATGCATTGATTTGGCCACACAGACCATTTTGGGTAGGAAAATCACCACATTTTCTTGTAGTGATGTGTCATATTTTCAGCCCACTTCTGGAATGTAATAAATTACAGCTACAGATGTATATAACAGAACATTTTAATTATTCTAAGTGTATATATATATATATATATATATATATGACTCTACAAGACATGTCTGTATATGAAGTGATTATTAGTGATTGCTGTACTGTAGTAATTTTCCCTTTTGTTGGGGGGGGGGTCAATTTGCTCAATTTGCTCTATGGTTCTGAGTGACCAAAATTGACTGTCTGTCAAACTCCACTGCCAACATATCAACATCACCTCACCCATGTTTGGCACTGTTTCAGGTTTATAAAAATAAAGACACACTACAGGCTGACATAAATGACCAAGAAATGTAAAGTGCATCACTATTAGCTGTCTTCCTCTAACAAGTCATCCCCCGTTGTTGCTGCTGCTGGACTTCAATGTGTAAATGGTTCACCACATATGGCAGCTGCAAGCTTTCGACCAACTTGTTGAATATGATGGATAGTGAAAAGGCCTTCGGGCTGTGTGCTCATGTCTTGGCCCGCCCTATCCCATACTTTATTCCCTTCTTTTTCTCTTTGTTTCTTCCTCTCTGGCTTACTCTCTTATTGATTATCAGAACTTCCTCACAATTCTCGGATATATTAGCTCCTCTTCTCAGTGTGTCTTTGCTGCTCTGACTGTTGGAGGTTCTCCAACACTCACCAAACAGGTCTGATCCTTAACAAAGGTGAGGGTCTGGAGCTCGTTGTGTTCCAGCACAGCAGAGGGGAACGGAGAGAGGTCTGTGTTCCTGGCACACGATTCCTTCAGCACACTGTCACGTCTCTTCAACTCTCCCCTTCTCTGATATTACCTGACAGGTGAGGGTGTGTGTGTGTGTGTGTGTGTGTGTGTGTGTGTGTGTGTGTGTGTGGATGGGTGGGCGTGTGTCTGTGTTGTTTCATCCATTCTGCAGTTTGGGAGGAGGAGGACGGAGGATGAAGGAGGAGGAGGAGGGAGGAGGAGGACAAACAACAGGATATGGATAGGGTCGAAGTGGAGAGGGCGCAAGGGAAAGGAGACTAGGAAAAAAAGAGGTGGGAGGTAATAAAGTAGGAGACAAGGGTAGCAAGGGTGTATATATGTGCACTGTGGATCTATGTGTGTCTTTAAGTATGTGGGCATCTGTGTGTGTCTATCGATTTGTGTATTTGTGTGTGTGCCATGGACAGGAGGTGTGTGATGGCAGTGCCTTCAGGCTCCTCCAGGCGTAAGAATCAGTGAGCAGGTGGAGCGCACCGGCAGCGCTGTCTTCTGACGAGTCCCCGCTGTCTCCTGTTTTGTCAGGACCCCTGGAGCGAAGACCAGGAAGTATGTGTGTCTACGTGTGCATGTGTGTGGAGTGGATGGGATGCACTGTGATCATTAGGATTCACAATGGATTTGACAGCAGGGCTCTGGAGCAGTGGACACAGCATATGCCCAGAGAGATAACTGGTTGGCTGACTGGTTATCTTACTGGATGACTGGTACACTAAGTGCGTCCACTTTGCTAATAAAACCAGATCCCTTAATTCAAACAGACTTCTCTGGCTTTGAGGCCCTCTGTGCAGCCGGCTGTCTATGTTGCATCAGGCTGGACCACTACTCTGAATTATTTGTTTACTCTCAAAGTTGGGATTAATTTTGCAACAGTCTTGCCTCTGTTCCAGTGAATTGAAAGCGACAGAGGGAGAACATGCTGTAGATTTTGTGATGTGGATATTTGGGAGTGCTGCTACAGAATACAACTTGTTTGTAGTAATAATGCAAAGACAAATAACGCATCTGTTTCCCTGCATTTATGATTTGCTCTTACATGCAAGCTATTTTGACTTTGGTGTAGCTGAGGGAGAGTTGAATGTGTATGTGTGTGTGTGACTATCCTAAGTGTGTAAGTGGCTCAGGTGGTAAAGAAAGGACGTCCTAATAATAGCCCCCTGTCTCCACACTGGTCCACAGGCTGTAGCCGTATCGATTCTGCCTCTCCATCTCCTGCGTTGCCCGGCATCGTTATAGACCAGATATCGAGGGTTTTAGTTGGAAATCTTGTGCAGCGCAGAGCAGCGATTTCTCCAACCGGAGCTGGATAAAGCTGAGCACCCTGGGGGGAGGCAGCAGTGGTTTTTAATTGTTTGTAGTGTTAGTTGGCCACGCTGGAGGCGAGCTCTCCGGGGACAGGCCTCCAGCCTGGGTCCTGACCTTAGTCTGTGCACACAAACACCAGTGACAAAGTGAACACACAGCCTCACACAGGTACACTGAAGCAACAATGCTTGGGTGCACTCATATTCAGCTACATGCACATAAAGTATATACAAGGGATCTATAAAAGGAGGAGATATGATATGTCCACATGCAGAAAAGACCTCAATACAGTGAAGAAATCAGACATCACATTAACTTTTTTCTTTACCTTTTTTTCCCTAAGTGCCAAACCTTCTTCGGTTTACAGTAAAGTTGCAACATTCACCTGGTATTGCAATTTCTTCCTTGCAACAACTTAAAATATTTTCCTTTCTCTTTTTTTTTCCCCCCCGTTTATTTGTTCAGGAAGGTCCCATTTAGATGCAGGTCAAAATGGCAGCAACTTACACTTTCACATACAAAATTATTTTACACATAAAACACACCAAGAATGTAACAGGAGAAGAAACCAAAGAAAAGTATAAGAAGATTAAAATTAAGGTAAAGAAGGTAAGAAAAAGTAAAGTAGACTGTACCTGTAATATCCATCAATTATATAAAGCAGCAACAAGTTTCTTCCCAAGCAGTTTGTAAAATACAATTAAAGGTATTTTAAGAAGTGTGATGTTGTGTCATTTGTTCTATGCAGTTTTACCTGACAATGCCTTCAGAGTAACATATTTAAAACATATTTAAAAATAATGGCATTGGCTACTAAAACTGAGGATTAATTGAACCACAATCTCAAGGTTTTTTTTCTTTTTCTTTTTTTTTTTTTTTACATCATCTAACTATAAGACATCAACATAAATAAAGATATTTCAATGTTACAATTCTCACCATTAATTTATGTGCAAGACAACTTAATATCCAGCAGATCTGAGTTTATTATTTTATACATTCATTTCATTATTACTTACAATACTTCATTATTTTATATGTGCATTTACATGCTTATGTCTAGGAGAATTTTAAGTTCCTACATGCAATTGCTTATGGTGGGACAGATTTCCATGAGATGCTAACATAGAGAATACAGCTGAGCTATAAATTTCCTGCCATGATAGTTTTTAAAGTGAAACTATTTTTTTTTTTTTTTTTTTTAAAAGAAGCAGTTTCTGTTTCCTATCTATATATTTGAAGGAGTCTGGAAAATATATTATATATCCTAATAAATGTAATAAAATACTCCACAAAACTGGAAATATTTTCTGCATTTTTGATGCATGACTCATTGAATAACTCCACCATTTCATGTTATTTCTATAGCTTAGGGGATGTCTTTGTATACATGCACGATACACCCAGTGTTATTTTTGCTTAAGTGCCTTTTAAATCATCTGTGACACTATAATCATTCGTAACAGTGAGAACCCAAATGGATTTTCATGAAGAAAATCTAAAATCTTCCTTGCACTTCACTTTTTTTCCCCTCCATCTACAGAAAGTGGTTGTTTTATCCTCTGATCTGCAGTACATTAAAGTAATACTGTGGGTTTGAAAAACCATTAGATGGCCTTTTGCGGGGCAGCAGGTCTCTTTTAAAAGCACAATGGACCTCAGTACAGATCAGGTTAGAAACTTAGTTAAAGGCACAATAACACATAGTCTCAAATTAGTCTTAAATGGTGTTAGCCCTCAAATAAGACCATTGACTCCTGACCTATGCTGCTGCAGTCCAATTACACCTACGACTTTTTCTTGTTTTCAGTGAGACAGTGGGTTCTTTTGCATTCAGGAGTTTAGATATTCCTGTGCTTTAGCGTTGCGGCCTGCCTGTCTCTCTTTCTGTCATGCCATCTGTCTGTCAGGGTGGCAGGTCTTGTTGAATAGAGAGTGGGTCATCTCCCTGACAGAGCTCAACTAGTAGTTATGGCAGCCTCGCCACGGCTGGGTAGCTCCATGCAGTCACCAGGAGACAGGGGATCATCAAGTCTGTCTTGCTACTAAACCACACACACGCACACATTAGAAACACACATCCTGGTCCTGGAACAACAAAGTTGTGAGATCATTATGACAAGCAGGGGTATTTGTCAGATTTAACCTTATTTGCTTTGCACAGATTAATATATTTAATAATACTACATAATAATAATACACTTAGCAGACATAGACCCGTAATCTGCCATATTGCTGCAGATAATGCACATACTACCTCTTTTTAGCTGCATTTTTTTGTGTTATTTTACATTTAAACTTAAGTACAATTTAATTTCCCTTCTCATTCTAATTTTTACAATTGTCTGTATCTGTGGACTTTTTCAGATGAAATAAATGTATTATACTTTGATCTGATATGTTGGAAATGAGGAAAGACTATTAATTTGTTATTAGTATTTGCAATTGAATGTGAAAACTGACAATGCACTGCCGCTGTAGTAACTGAAATGGAATTTATCTAATTGATTTGACATTTTTAACATAATATATAGCATCTCAGGAATCAAATTAAAATCACTTGGACCATGTTCTGGATTTTGTTTACTTCTGTATCCACTTAAAACTTGTCATTTATTCTAAAATTGAACAAAATGAATAATTTATTGACTGTTTGTTCCTATTGACTGACTGACTGACTAACCGTCAGTGGTGTCACAACAGCTTTACTGAGTTAATATTAACAATTAATGTTACTTGCAGCTATTTCATTTGAATGAAATAGCATAATGTGAACAGTAAAAAAAAAAAAAAAATGTTATTTCATTTAGTTATGACTTGCTTTGAGTTCAGTCAGTCAGTCAGGAAGTACAGTGCATATATGCAAACATTAAAACTATTGCAATTCCTCTGCAATTGTTTAGATTTTTCTAACAGTTTTGTGTTGGGGTATTCTTGAATTATATATATTTCTTAGGCTCTGTAACACACAAGAATAAAGATGTAATATTAATACAATGAAGTTTATAATTTGTGGAGGCACATGTCAAAATATTACAAGAATAATGCCATACATAATTCTGCATGTAAAATGTCTTTTTTACCTAAAAAATAAATAGGACAGTCAAAATTATCCAGTGAATCCAAGGAAGTTCTGTAAATATCATAATGTTACCCAAGTGTAAATGAGATTGAGTATGTGACTATTCCCATAACCTATACTAAGGTGTAGATAAGGAGATGCCCTCTGTTCATCATTTTAACAAAAGCATCAGACTGTCCTTCAGATTCTTGTCCCCTTTTATGAGTTTATTCTCATAAAATTACAACTTTTTTCTCATAACAGGATGGCTTTATTCTTGAAATAATCTAACTTTACTGTCAAAATATCAATATTTTTTAAAATTCAGAATTGCATGGATCCTCTTTTGTAGTAACAAGGACAACTGAAATTTATAGGAAATATGGCAACTGCATTAAAAACAATCGTGTGTCCAGGATTTATGGTGATCTCCTTTTGCACTTAACATCTTGAACTCTCGTTGAAATTTACTGCAGTGATCTGATTTCATTCAAATTATCAAATGTTTCTTATTGTTCAGGCAATTTTAACAGACACCACATTACATATTAACTATTATTTGTAGAAGCCATTTACAATATTGTTTTTAATACTGTGCACAATATTGCCCTGCATTTTCTTGTTGTATCTTAACTCTCAAAGACCTCAACAGCCATAACCAAAAGCATACTGATCTAAAAGGCATAGTAACTTGGGACCCACAAATCCTATCAATACCTATAAATAATACAGGTAAAATGCAGTTTCTCAGCTTTTCATCGTCATAAGATATAACCCCTTTGATGTTCAGAGGTTCTGTAGTGAATATGGAAACATCATATTCTGCAACACTAATTCACCAATAAAATCCACATAGTTTGACAATGGCAGTGGTTATGGATGTGTGTTTTTATTTATAGTTAAAGATACATTTAGCTGAAAAAGTAAATTTTTATTCAGTTGCCTTTATTTTGATATAATATTCTTTGAATTTAGTCTGAGTTTTTTTGGAATATCTTCATGACCATTAAATTGAATATGGTAAAATACTTGACTTTAATTAAAAATGCAAAATTCAATGGATGACATTATAATAACTGTTGATAACTCAATTATCACTTTCCTTCCACTGAAAAGTGAAATGAAAGAAAACTTCATTAGAAAACTGACACTGAAATAAAAGAGAATGAGAACAAAATAGGATGCTATATGTAATGCTCTAAAATAGATGTAATAAAAGGTAGCATAAGACTTCACTTGCAAATGTCCGTTATCATCTCCTTGACTCATAATAATCGGTATTGTATCATCGCGGGAAAAAAAAAAAAAAAAACATCCCTCATACTGAGTAATATTTTGAGCTTTGAGAGCTCTTACTGATCTATTTAAGAGAAAAAAAAACTGCACCAGTGAACGTCCCAGTTATTCCACAAAGCCAACAGTGTTTTAATCTTCCTCACCACTTAATGTCCCATTTAAATGTTCTGCAGCCTTCAAATATGAATCATGAATATCTGTACCCGGGGGTTGGCCAGCACAGTCTATTAGAATACATCACTACCCTACCAGGGGACCACTTTGTGCATCCCTCTAAAATGTATCATATCTCCACTGTAGAGAGGGAGACATGACTTCATGTGTCTTGTGATGTAAGTATTATTACAATTCATGAAATTCAAACACTTATGGCAGGGCCATTAATTTGAACCATAAGCCGTTGGGGAGAGATTTACAGTGGAGTTAAGGGCGATCACACCATTAAAGACTTGGAAGGAAGACAGAAGGAGACTGTGAGAGATAACTGGTTTGAGCTGGAGTACTGCAACAGTAGCTTTTTGAATTTCTTTATGTATAAGTGCAGCAATTAATATTTCTGTTTCTAGCTCTTGGGTCAAATTCACAAACATTTCCTTCAGAATTAGAGGGGGAATAGTGGAGTTCTGAAGGTTCACCAGTTAAAACATAACCCCTGCCTTCTGCCTTGGCTCCTTCTCAGTCTACATACAAAGTGCTGAATTTTGCATGAGCGCCTGAGCGTATAGCAACTGGAACCCTATAGCGTTGTTTACTGATACTTCCTTGAGGCGTCTCAGTCCGCGTAGCCCATTCTGATAAGAGTGTGAGCAGCTGAGACCTGTCTCCCGTCGGTGCTGTGTGATGGTCTTGTTATACAGCAGAGCATGAAGAAACAACGGGCAGAGGTCAGGACATGCAGACGTACTTCTCTGCTTCAAAATGACCAATCAGGATGTCTGCTCCCAGCCAATGTTCATTTCTCAGAAAGAACCGGTACAAATTGACATGTGACTCACAGCAGAAATAGACTGGGTAGCTCTTAATGCTGTAAGTGCGAGAAAACATATTTTCCTGTCCAAGAAAATCAATAAGGTGATTTAATAAAGTATGGAATGAGAAATAGAAACTTTTAAAGATTATATTTAATGAAAGATCTGACAAGGGATTGTGATTTGATGTTACTTGATTTGACAGGTCGGTACAAAAATACAAATGGTTTCGTGTCAGCTGGAACATAACATGAAGATTCAAAGCACCTTTCCTTTTCAGTTTTATTTTCATCTCAGCTGCCTATAATCTTCTGACTTGCTCTGGATCTGCGTTTGCTATCATTTGTCACATGACCATATTGTTATGGGTTCAAACAGAAATTTGCAATGGCTCAGTGCACTCCAACAGCACAGTTTTCCATCTCTGTTCTCCCTTAGCCCACTTTCATTATCCTCAAGGTATTCAAGGAATAATGGCTTCTAGGGCCAGAAACCTATTGGCCATTTCAAGTTCTTTGGACAGATCTCCTTGGTAATTGTTCTGGTGCTGCATGTGAGTGTTTGGAGAGATGGGATGCAATCATGAAAAGATTTGTACAGCATCTCACATCCATTCAATCCTGTTATGCTTTACGTCTGGTCTAAACGTTATTTCAGGATAAGTACATGATGTGATCCCTGTGCTGCTCCTTTGAGGACTTAAATACTCATTTTTGATTGCTTGCTTTAAAATTGGTTTGACAGAAGAAAAGTAAAAAAAAAAGCCAAAAACTAAAAGAAATGTTTATTTTAAGTGTAGCCTTGACTCTCACATGTCCTTCTAATCATTCATTCATTCCATGTACTTTCAGTCAGTAAAGTGTGAATAGATAGTTTGTTCTGGAGCAGAAAAACAACTTTCATGACAGTTTATCAGTGTTACCCAGTGTCAACAAGTCAAAATGTATGCTTAAATCAGATTCTTGTGTTACAACGCTAAGTAGTGCTTTTCCGTGTAAGCATCTCCTGAGAACCAGGCCGTCATTTTTCCAAGGAGCTGCTGTAGTGTAACTTCAGCTCCATTGAACATCACCCTTCACTGGGTTTGAGGTATCTGATTGAGTCCATCCATGTGAAGCACTATTGAATCAAAAGAGTAAACCTCAAGGACACGGTCCACCAAACACACATCTACTGTGTGGACACACATAGAGAGAGGAAAATGTTCACATGTACAAATGACTGCACGCACAAAAACTGTGTCATAAAGGTGTGTACAAACCTTGATTTACATTTTTAATGATTGTTAGAACAGCAAAAGTTGCAGATGTGGGTTTGAAATTAAAACTACTTTAAATTAACATTCACTGCCTGGTGATTATACATTAAATAAATGTGCAGAATGAAACAAATAAGCATATATTGTCACAGTTTATTTCATTTAAATCAGAAGCTGTAATGGAGTTGAGCAGCCAATGATTTATCATTTAATCCCAGCATGTGTAATCTGTTCCTCCACAACCCTGGTGAGATGTTTTCCTCATAATTACACCATTCCTGATTGTCAGCCGTTGATTCACATTAGTGGTAGAAAGGCAAATTCTCGCTCAGAGGGAGATTTGTCTCATTTCAAAGAGCCAACAGTGAGAGATGCAGAGAGCTGCTGAGAGATGGACTGGTCAGCAACAATAACCCTGCACTCACCGCTGCAGGAGACAATGCTGGACTACTGTAGGCTCGGCTACACCTCTCAAGTGGTTAATTAAATGAGCCCAAGCACTGAGCTACCACACAACGCTTGGTTTACCATAAACAATGTGATTAAACCGGCCATGGGCCAGCCAGAATGCAGAGTTGGAAAAAAAAATAATTCAGATCACCATGGAGATGTGTGAGAAAAAGAGGTCTGAATACAGATAGGGATGTCATTATTACTTTTTTATTCATTATTTTCATAATGACTGTCATTATGCACATGCTCTGATTGAATTCCATTTTGTTAGTCAGGTTTGTAGCGAGCGGAATAATTATCACTTAAGTGATATTAAGATTCACACTGAACATTTTCATGGTCAGACCCTCTGCATGTTTGGCAAAAGGACTTGTTCAGCTTTGATTATAAAAGAAAATTAAAAAAAAAAAAAAAAAAAGAAATGGGGATGTTTTTGAAATGACAGTTAAAAAGATTTATTTTCCCACTATTTAGAAAATGGACTGCAATATTACAGACCATTTTATATAATGTTTAGCAGCTGTTATCACCAGTGTCATGGCCATTATATGGCTATTACACACAAACAGTACTTTTAAGGCTAAATACTCTGAATATCATCATTATTATTGATATTTAGAATCAACTCACTCACTTCAACTCATAGATAAAGCTGATCGATACAGCTGATTACATCATGGAAAGTGTGGTCATCAGCAGGCTAATTCATGTGCAAGACAGCGGATAATGAGTGTTTTTAGCTGCAAAGTGACTCATCCCTACTTCTGTATTTCCCTTCTGGATCGAATAAGAGTATAGCTCACACTCCGGCAGTTGTAGAAATGACTCTTTGCATTATATCAGTTCTTATAGTTTCAGGTATATTACCACATACAATGCTTTACTACATTACATAATAGGTTTAAAGGACCCTTGAGCTCTTTTATGCAACAAATCTCACTCATAAAGTTCTGCAACATGAATAATATGTATTTAAATTTCAGTAAGTCCAGCAAATCTTTAATCTGGAATAATCAAAACCTGATTCCATTTTACTCAGATTTTACATCTTCTTTCTCATTGTATTGTTATGTATATTGTCTTATTCCTCTCACTGTGTCTGGTAACTCTTCACTGATGTTGATGAGCTGAACGGTCCCCACATACTGTCCCTATGCACCAGATTATGATGCAGTTAAAGTCACGGCTGTCACTTTATTGCACTGTTGCTGCTACTTCTACATGTACCACCACTTTAACTGTACTGTTTCAGCATACTGTGTAATTTTGGATAGATTAAGAAGTTATTATTTTTTTTATTATTTTGCACTTTTTACACAGTTTTTATTCTATCATATTTAGCTTTTAGATATTTTATTGATCCTTTTGTCTTTCTCAAACACTGAGACCTGAGTAACTAGATTTTGTTCTATAATGTACCATGTTGATTGAATGACAATATAGTTTAGTCTGAGTCTGAAATAGTCAAACTTACAATTGTAATATTTAGGCTGTTTTGTGGAACATGCATCTTACATGTTTCTTAATTCATGTTTGCTTAATTTAAGATAAAGTTGTGGACATTAAAGAACGGAATCACAGTCAGTGTAAATGAAGATGTCACAAACAAGAAGAATTGTTAAGGTATTTCCTTTTCACAGTGATCATTGTGAATTACCTCTTTGAATGTAAAATATTGATCCACACAGGTGAACTCTTCGATGATGACAACACAGATACATCCAATCTCACACATAGCAGAAGTGTTTCTTTCTGTCTTTTTTCTGCCTCTCCATGTCTCCCTCTGCCTCACACAGTAGCAGGCGGGCCTGCAGCCTACCAATGCGTTCAGTGAGGGGATTTGGCCGGGGTCTAATCAATCACTGACAGATTACCTCCAAAGCCACTTCCACAGCCATTAAAGCAGGACAAATGCAGAATTGCAACTGAACAAGTTGGAGTTTTTAAGCCAACACCAGGACTTCCTGGTTATTTGTCAAAGTCAGTGCTGCTGAGCCGCATGAGTGGCTGCGCGAGTGTGTGGGGCTCAGAGGCAAGCCGGCCAGCCGTGTGCAATGTGTGTGTGTGTCAGCCAGAATGAGGGAGAGAGCAGGAGACAGTAACAGAGTGAGTGAGTTATTGTTAGTGTACGTTTCTGTGTGTATGTGTGCGTCTCCAGCTGTGTGTTTTTATGCTCCTAGGTGTGTGTATGTGTGCTGTACACATGCCATCGGCTGCGTCGCTCACTGGAGCTTACAGTAAATCACATTCTCTTTATTGCCAAATTTAGCAGCTTATGCTCAATAGGCTCTGCTCAAATCTACGCCGTGTCCCATCAGGGCGTTAGTCTGGGCTCATAAAAGAGGATTGGCCACATACTAGCCTCTGAGACTGAGCAAAGACGACTCATCCCCTCCTCTATTTTCCTACATTATTTCCTCTCTTCTTTATCTGAGCAATGTGCACCCTGAAACACTGTCTGGGCTTCTCTAATCTCTTCTTTTTCTCCCTCTGGATTTCCTGCTTTGAGATTCCTCACCATTGTTCCCCATTCACAGGGGCTTTGTTTATATCAGGGTTTATTTGATAGAAGACGCTAAGAAATTGGATATCATCATTTTCATAGACAATATCACCAAGGGAATGTTGTCTATTCTAAATGTATTGTACAGTTTAAAGAATGGACATTTTATCCTATAAGCTTTCTTCTTTATCCAAATTGAATTTGACATTTTTATGTCTTTGCAGACATTGCAGGTTAAGTGCTGATAATTATTTGGAGGAGATGAATAAAAGTATGAAATGTGTTGAGAGGAGGAGACATCAAAGCTGGGAGTGTGTTGCATGTTTTTCCTCTTATATTGTGAATATGGACACACTCATTTAGAGGTTTGGTTAGTGTGACGTTTAATGAAAATCCTTTTTCTTTGCACAGGGGACTTTGATTTGGCACTTACTGTCTTTTCCCTCATATGAAAGAATACACCTTGTATTTCAATTATATATCAGAGTCGGAGTGATTTCATAAATAGCTCATTAGAACAGATTTGTTTCCTATGTTTTTAACACAGCCTGTTATTTTCTGCATTTCACAAGAGGGAGGAAATGAAAAAAAGTCCACTGGTGAACTGATAAGGGCCGACATTGAAGTCCACAGGCACTGGAGTTGAAATTTTGCTGGTCATGTGACTGTGACTCCCCTCCCTTTTCATGACCCTGTAGAGGGAAGGAAGGAAAAAACACCCCATTCCAACACAGGAGGCGGGATTGTGTTTGTAGGTGTGTGTGGACATGGGTGTCTCTTTGTGTGTACATCCTTTTGTGCACTCAGGTTGTGTGGGTGTCCATGCAGTGTGTGTGTGTGTGTGTGTGTGTGTGTGTGTGTGTATGTGTGTGTATTCCTCCACCCCCCTCCTATTCAATTAAGAGCTTAAGCTCATTAGTGGCAGACTTACATCATTACCTCTCCAATGGCTAATGAGTTAAAATCTATTTAGATTTATGTTGCTGTTAAATCTCCTCTACTGCACACACACACACACACACACACACACACACTCACTCACAAATCAGAAAAAATGTGTTATAAAATTAAGCGAACATCATATCATAAAAACATCACCTACAACAGTGAAGTGTCCTGTGATTCTATATAAGATTTTCATTTTTCACATCAGTGTGGGAGTCTTTTTATAGCAACACTGCATATTCAACACACTTGAATTATACCTTTGCCTTCAGTATGTAAATCAGAAAGGAAGACCATGCTTGGCAATGCAGGTTACAACTTATCACCACAGTATAATGCAAAACTGTTTTCCTCACTAAACATTAAAGATGTGTATTTAAGTTTTTTTTCCCCCTTGTAATTGCTAACTAATAATTATCACTACCTAACAAACACAACAACACTGATTTACAAAGCTATTACACAACGATTAGCTGAGTTTTCAATCCATTTTAATTATGCTAACAAACGCTTGATTACATCGAAGGCTTGGCAAATGTAATGAATTGATGGAATTGTAAAAAGAAAAAAACTATTAATCATAGATAACTGAAAGTAAAAGGTAGATGTTGTGCACTTTTCTGCAGTGGAGAGAAGGCCTGCACAGTGGTACACACAGTAAAATCTGCTGCAGCCCTGTTCTAATAAACAAAAGAATGGGAATAATAGCAGGTGGGGGAAGGACATATCCACTTTTCTACATATCCTCCGTGGTTCCATGGTGACTCAAGGACATCATGTTTGACTGTAGAGTAGAGTTGGATGTGTGCATGCATGTCTATGCATGTGCAGTATATATATATATATATATATGTGTGTGTGTGTGTGTGTGTGTGTGTGTGTGTGTGTGTGTGTGTGTGTGTGTAT
>JAPSES010000124.1:2295238-2309281 GCA_029822895.1 Maxillicosta whitleyi | reverse complement strand
GTTGTACTTTAATTTTGGGTTTTTTTTTTGGGTAGTCCAGAAAAACAACCTGTTTTAGAAGCAGTGACGTATAAGCCTACACTATTTAGACCTGGTTTACCCAAAAACCCATCAGTAGTATTTTCTCACTATTATAAAATTATCATGACTTAAGGATTATTCTGACTTCAGGTCAGGAGCAGTTTGTAGGGATTTCTGGTCACAAAAGCAGTCTTCATGAATGTAAAATGTATTCAACATGAGACAAATATAGCCTTCACAACATTAGCTCACAACTATTAGTGACAACATCTCTTCTCCTCTAAATGTGCAGTAATATGGCCAGTAGTTTAAAACAATAACTCATATGGAAACCACCTTCAAACGTACCTCTGAATTATGTATTCCATGAAAGTTCCATGAAATGATCTGTTGATATGTGTCACTCACTTTAAAGATTCTGTCTTTCAACGAGATGTACAGTGACCTATCAATTAACTATGGTGGCACTGGCCAGTGTCCTTTGTACAAGATCTATGGCTCTTATTTATTGCCCTGGCACTGGCCCCTGAGGTGTCCAGTCAGGTTCTAGGTGTGGCCAGCACTTGTTAGAAATATTTTCCCCATGACCCGCCCTACTCTGCCTCTGACATCATTCCTCATGCCTAAAGTTAAAGTTAGGGTCTGAAATGTTTTCCTGGAGCATTTTTTTTTTTTTTTTACTATAGTGTTAAAAATCCCCTACACACCCCGATTGCAAACAATTAATTAAATGCTCTGACACAAAAATGAAACGTTTTAGTCACCCATGGGATGGAAAAGACTGAGAAAAAATCCAATCATTTTGAGCGCCCACTTGAAATGACTGAACGGTGATATGTCTATAGAATAGGCCCCTTAGTAAAATCTGTGATAGCAACCTGAAATTTCTGGCAATCGCACTTACAAAGTTTCACCATCCTAGGGCTAAGTCTGGGCAATCTGGCTTACAGATACTACTGAATGGTGCACATCAGGGGGATTTCAAAAGTATTTAGAGAGTATTTGTAATGCTGACTGAAAAATTTGTGGGTATATGCCATATACCTGTAAAAACATTGTTTATGATCCTGTCTCTACACGGGAAAAAAAATCTTTTGACTCTTTCTTAAATATCATCATGATGAGGGCTGTATAACATTATTTTCAGGTGCCTGGGGAAAAGGGAAATAGCTTTATCTTGTAAACTGAAAGGTTTGTCATTAATCTCAGGTAAAATTCAAGTTGTTTTTTTTTTCTAGTTTAAATGTGAGATTTGTGTGTTTTCTTGTAAATTTATGACAAACTCTATATGATGACATATATAGGATAATGGAATTTATTCTCTTGTAGATTTATGTCTCTACCTTCACGAAGAATATCTCTTTTTTTCTTGTATTTATATGAGGTTAAACAAGAACATTCATGTCTTGTCTTTGCCTCCATAGTTCCAATTTGCTTGAAGTTCAACAAAAAATGTCCTAATACACTACTGTGTATCATAACATTGTTAATTATTTTACTCCATGTCAGGTCCTGACCCTGTGTTTGGAACATACAGCATTAAATTCATGGGTTTCATAGAAAATGTTACCAAATTTATAACTAAAGCTCCTGGTTTTCAGAGTGATTTGTTCCCTTTTTCCATGAGGAGATATTCAATTCTGCTCATCGGCTGAATCACAGAGCTTGTTCTCCTTTTGCATGTTGTACACAACACTCCCATGCTCTTTAATAGTTTCAACACTCGAATACATGTGACGCCCGGTTGTCAATAGACACAGCCTAAGCAGCCTCGTCTCTCACATCTTTACCCTGCTCAGTAGGAATCAAAGGCTGGCAGAACAGAGACAGGGATGAGGGAAGAAAAGGCCTCAGCTCAGGCTTTTAAAGCTCCACTATTTGGAATTTGAGAGCTGGGTGTTAGAAGCAGCTTTCTCTCTTGTCTTCATTCTTTCTTTTTCTTCACATCGGTTACATACTTAAATCTCCTGGTTTTCTTTATTATGGTTAAAAATAATACATCTTATTTATCTAGCAGTTATCATCTCATCTCCAATCCAATTGTCTCTGGAAGGTCTGGAAAAGCTGTTTCATTGATTCCGTCAGAATGCATATTGATTTGGCCAAATTTGCATGGGAATCCATTCTGTTTGAGCTGCAAGATCATAATCGATCAGATGGGATAAAACCTGTATCTGGCCTCCTTGCCTTCCTGAGGTTAAGGTGAAAATTAATTTGCTTGTTTGTTAGTTACATTTCAATCCTGTAATTAAGCCTTGTGAATGATTAAAATGTAAAACAATGGACCAATGAATGTGACTTTGATTGCTTTTTTTTTTTTTTTTTTTTAATTTATTCAATAACCTGATCTGCTGGCCTGATGTCCATGCATGCAGAATCCTAATGAAGGTGTTACAGACACCTGTCCTATAAATGCTACCAGTTTATATTATTTTGTTGTTTTTATCAAGATGAAATCTTTTTTTTTCTCTCCTTACCTCTGAAGGAAATCCAAAGGGTCCTCTCTTATGGAAGTTTTAGATGTATAGAGTTCTTCACTGAGAACAAAACCAGATATCAGTGGGAAATAAAGAGACATTATTTCAAGCAGGCTGGAATATTTCATCAGCTTTTTCCCAAATATGAGGGTGAAATAAGAGGTGGGAAAGGTGTTTGTGGTATCAACTACTGGACAAACGCCACACGTACATGACAAAGTTTCTCTTGTACCTTATGTGTGGTTGTGCATCTGTGCATGTCCGTGCTTGTGCTGGAGTGTGTGCACACACTCGAAGCCTTCTGGACAGGGCCGAGGGTGAAGGGGAGTGCTAACACACTCTCCTTGTCAGCGGCAAGGGTAATTACTCCTGGCTGAAATTACTCAACATTTGTTTATAAGCTCCCCTGAGCACACTGTAAATAGATTGTCTGCTCAAGTCCAATGCCATTGAAGCCCTGCTGTCCCCAGTAACACACACAAAATACTCACGCACAGGCTTTATGTTCACTTCAATGCCGAATTCTCTGCTTCATGTCATGCACTGACTCAGGATCTTTAATTCAGTTTTCTTAAATAAAAGATTTGTAAAGACCTTGGCAAGGCTAAATTTTGGAGCACTCCTGCCATGTCATATGAAGTCCTTTATCCTCTCATTGTAATATTTTCTCCATATTTTTGACTCCTCATATGACTTTATACAGTTGAGTTGAATATGTTAATCCTGTATTGATCTCTGCTTTGCCATTTGTTTTGCCATACTCTATCCTCCATCTTTCATTTCTCCCTTATTCTCTATCAACAATAGCTGGGATCTTTTTAGCATGCATATGAAGAGAGGAGGGGAAAAAACCAAAAGCACTCCAAGTCAAGGTCCATCCATGTAGTTATTGTATGAGATGGTTCCTGTCAAAGATGACAGTTTGAAACACTTGACCCACAAAAATGAATTCTTGGCCAGGGCCAAGTGACGGCCCAAAGTAATTCATTCTTTTGAAACGTTGAGGGAGATGGAGAGAGAAGTGAAGAGAAGGGGAGTGACATGGAGAGCGATAGAGCAAGACAGAAAGGGGAAGAAAGAAGATGAGAGAAACAAAGAGAGAAAGGGAATTAAACAGCAGAGAAAGTGGCAAGAGCAAAAACAGAATGGTGGGATAAATTAAAAGAAACAAGGCATCTTATTAATCTACAAGAGCTCTAAGGTGGAAATTGTGATTGTGTTTATGATAAGTGATTTGCTAATGATGATTTCGATTGTATTCTTCTGTACACAAACCTCCCAACATATGTTGCTGTTATTGCAAGCTGCCATCCGGGCTAATTTGTCTTAATTACACTGAGTGTGTTTGCTGCCTACTACCGCCGTCCACTGAGAGAGACAGACACGTTAGATAGAGTGGAGGGCGGGGAGCGCAACATCTGTCTGTTGAGGAGTCTACGCCACACACACACACTTTAAAAAACACACACAGTCATAATTGCAGAAACACATGCTTGCAAGCACGGTTATACACTCACAGGGAAATACAAACACACACACACCTCTCTAATAAAACCTTGGTCCTGCCACCTCACCACCATCCCTTAGCCCTTACCTCCCATGTCCTGCTAATGGTGGCCACCACAGAGGTGACTGTGTGCAAATAGGACTGTAGCGCCGATGGCCATCCATCACAAGGCCCCGGAGCAACATTACACCACTCTAATGGCCCACTCTGGCCTTCCTTATGATATTAATCCACCGCCTCACAGCACTGATTTCATTTGTAAAGTAGTGGGGGGAGACAAACTGTTCATTTTTTCTCCACTGGGTGGTAACAGACGTAGTTGCTGTAATGTAGACACCCCCGCTTGCCCACAAAAACACATAAACATGTTGTATACGTGCCAAACTGCTCACCTTGTGCTCATCTATGCATAGGTACACACAAACATACACAGAACCATAAAGAACAGATCAGCAGATGCCCACACTCTCCGCTAGTTTTTGCAAACCCTCCACCTGCTATTACAAGGATTCTAAATAGCATTAGCCTCATAGCATGATTGCCTAATTCATACACTATATACAAAAGGCTATAATGACAAATGTCACAATATTATATTAAGATGAATATAATTACATTGCATTGATTAGTTTGGTTTAAATTATTATCTTTGCTTAATTTTTTGGGGCTTTTTTTTTCTTTGCTTTGTTTTTTTTCCATGACTATGACTTACATTTTTCTACCTCTAAATTTCTAAATTATTTTTCATGCTTTCATGTAAATAGTAATTTTCTACCACAATTAACCATCTACATATCTTCACAAGAAAAATCTCTAAACAAGTTTAGTTTATAAACTATATGGCCAAAACTATTTGGACACATCCTGACTACAGCTGTATGATGTCCTGTTCATGCTGATTTGATATATAAACATAAATATTAATAATCAATATGACTTTATTATTATTATTATTATTATTACTATACTCAATATAGATTTATATTATGACATTTGTTATGATTGATTTATAGCCCAGACCCCTGTTAGAAAAAAAAAAAAAAAAAAAAAATGAATTCAGCATGTCCCAATACTTTTGTCCACATAGTGTATGACTTAGGCAATTATGCTATGAGGCCAATGTTATATTAAGTATCGCAACATGATACATTAAACTATCTCTGCAAAGAAAGCAGTGTGTATGGGAGAGTTTCATTTGCAGGGTGAAATTGCAAGAACAAGAATTACAACAATCCCCATCTAACTTCCATTGATCCCCACACACATTTTCACTTTGAACAATGCAGCAGCTCAAATGCAGGCAGCTTCTTGGAGGAAGCCATAACCTCCTTATCGCTTTACATTTCAGCTGTTTCTTTTCCTCTGCATTCTACACTGTTGCAGGGGAAAAAAAACGGAAGAGGATTTGACACGAGCTGTTCTGTTACCTGTCGGTAGAAATATTGCTCATGTGAGAAATACAGAGGTGTGACTGGCACTGTGTAAAACCCAGCAATCAGAAATATTAACTCTCTTAGAGAGGTTTGTCTGGCATTTTCTTTTGATAATGAAGTGAATCAGTTGTATTTGCTTGTGTTTTTGGCTGTATTTTCTAAAGACGGGGGTCTACTAACAGGCTGTGTTCACTACATATTACATCAAATCCTTTAGAGCAAGTACCCAAATTCTGAAGTCCAGTGTAGGTATTATGAATGTCATTCCTAAAGAAAAATTGGCTAGTAGTAGTAGAGTAGAGTAGAGATACTTTATTGATCCCGAAGGAAATTAAGGCTGCAATCATAAATATCATGTAGTGACATAAAAATACTGCCTTTAGTTTTACACGAATTTCCATCTTTTATTTTTTTCCACATTACATTACTTAACCTAGACCTGGCCAAATCAAGCAACCCAAGCTCAGAAGACTGACCAAACAGTTGTTTTACTGTAGACTCTTGGCATGATAGGTAATCACTTCATCCACCTCTCTTCCCACGTTGATGCATCAATCACTCTGGAAAAGGATCAGTCTGGCTGTTCAGACTACATAACCTTTTTCCATTGAAACACAGTCCAATTTTTATTGTCTATGCAATTTTTGCGGTTAAACATATTCATCACTGCAGTAATTAACCAATGCAACTATGATCTGAACTATTTTCTGGGTTAAATCTGAATGGTGATCATTTATTTAGTAGCTTTTGGCCAGGTAGTTTATTTTATTGGAACTAAAATCTTATGTTGATTTCAAATTTCTACAGATATACAAAGATACAAATATTTAAAATACAGAAGTATAGGTGTTTATAATATGTTATATAAAATTTTAGTACAAATTTATTAAATTTCAGATGAAAAGAGAAAAAAAAAATGGGTGTTTTTGTCATTAGTAAATTAGTTCCAAACAATATATAGGTGTTACATGCAGTTTTGAAGGTATATTATAAATAACATATTGTAAATTAATTGATTATTTAAACACTGTCTTAGACTTGTATCGGTAGATGCATTTCTATAAATGTATGTAATGCACATTTTGAAGTTTCACTGAATGGAAATGTAATAGGTCTGAATTTAACTTTTCCTTTTTTTTTGTATTCATTGGAAATGTCTTTTTGTTTGTTTGTTTGTTTGTTTTGTTTTGTTTTTTAAAGGCACAAGTAAATACAAGGAATGTTTTTTTCCTATAAATTGTCGTAGCAAACACAAAATATGTGGTATAAAAAGGTTGTGAACTAATGAGGAGTGAATTATTCCTTTGTCTTATCCATTAAAAAAAAAGAGAGAGAAAAAAAAGACTTTGTTGTGATTTCAGATTTTTCTCTTGCTGGTTATTAGAGCCATGTGCAGTATATTCTACAGCTTCCACATCTCAACTCTCATTATCATTTCATGATTTTTCACAAGTTTCTGTAAAATTCCTATGACACTTCATGGAAACACACCTACTGTGAATAAATGCAGCATTCAAACATTACCCCTGAACCCAGGACTCACTCTGAATGAGAACGAACAAGAATGATATCTGCAAAAAAATGTAGAGTATGTAAAGAGTATGTAAACTTTTTTTTTTTTTTCTGGCGGAACTGATAAAGACCCATTGTTTTTTGTTTTGTTTTGTTTTACCAGCATTGAGCCAGAGTAAAAACTAGTATGAAAAAATGTAACTTTGCTTGCTTTGCTTTCCTTATAACTAAACCGTGTCCTGTCAAAGATCGCTATAGTGCAGCCAAGTCAGCCAAGAGACAATATTTCTGACTTAAAAACATAATCCCTTTAAGATTATAAGAATGTAACCGTATTCTGATTGGTACCTACTCTAACTACTGCTAATTATATACTTATAGTATACACACACACACACACACACACACACACACACACACACACACACACACACACACACACACAAACACACACTTTGTAGGATTTGTGTGTGTGTGTGTGTGTGTGTGTGTGTGTGTGTGTGTGGGTGTGTGTGTGTGTATGTGTCTGGAATGATGTTTTCTTCCTTTGTAGATTCAATAACAAATCAACAAATATTACAAAACTAAAGATGATTGGATCGAATACACAAAGTGAAACGGAAATATTGGGACATGAACCGTGAAGTTTGCAAGACTTCCATTTAACTTTGATTTGGTGATGATAACAGTGTTTATGTCAGTTATCAATAATTGTCACAATAAATGTCAAATCAACATTTCAATCAATAATCAATATGACTCTAACTATCAAAAACCTATGTGTCATCCAAATGAATGTTTCTCTGTATTTACCCTCTCCCCAGTGGTTGATCATGGTTTAAGTCTGGTGTATTTATATATTTAGTTTTCTCACTATATAGATGTAGATGAAGAAGTTCAGAGGTTATTAAACATTTTATATCAGAAGATATTTTTGGTCACAAGGCCTTTGAAAAAGAAAGGCTGTTTTTTTTTTGTTTGTTTGTTTGTTTGTTTGTTTGTTTTTAATTTATTTCAAGTTGAAGAAACAATTGTAATGATACAAATTAGGCTATTTCAGTCCAAAATGAACTTGTAGATGACAACTTAATGAAAATTAACCCTAAAGATAAAATAAAGTACCATTTTAAAATACCATTTTAACATTAGCTGAAATTAGGGAGTTCCTGTTTGTGGCCTCCTTCCCTAATTCATCATTTACTTCAATAAACTGTATGCTCAGCCAGACTCTAATAAACATACTTAATGCAGTCTAGTAATGTGCATTGTGCTGAATTCCATGTACAGGTGCACAGATAGAAATAATTAACAGAACTTGTGTATTTACTTGCAGGTGTGTCTTCTCTTATTCTTGCAGGTAATTAGTAGGCAGTTAGTTTAGTGCACAGTGAGACTATTTTACTGGACTGTCTAATTTTGTTCATTTCGAGGGATTAGACTTTTCAGTTTACCAAGAAACAACAGCCATAGCATGTGGGATTTGATATCACTTCACCCCAGGCTACATGCGAAATTACGTAATGTTAAAATGAGGCTTGAGTCCATGGAGATGGTGTTAGATCTCTCTCAGGGTCTTTTATGATTTTAAATTCCGAATCAAAAATGTCAAATGCTTCCAAGCTATGTGAGAAGTGTTTTTGCAAAAAGAAAAAAATATGTAGGACATATCTGGATGGCGGCTGTTGGTAAGTTGCAGCAGACAGAAAATCAGAGCTGAGTCTCTTAGCGCTTCACACATCAGTGCATATTGAAACCAGTTACTAAGCTCGCAGGCAATATGAGCGGTCTGGTGACCTGGGGAGCAGATGGTGGGCTGAGAGGAAGGTCTGCTGGCTGGACGCGAGAGCTGAAGACGTTCTTTGTTGCATTTTATTTTTTAAACAGACCACCGCTGGCACAGCACACACATGCACGCACACACACTCACGCACGCACGCACACACACACACACACATACAGTAAAGTGCTGTATAAATGCACACAGACCATATGAATGTCAAAAGCTAAAAGTGTCAACCTAAAAGGACACAGTGAAACAAGCCTTCACGTTTTCCTCAAATACCATCGTACATTTGGCAAAGGGAACATTTTATGATTCAACCCTGACACTGAATGAACCTAGTTATTGTCTCTGTTGGTGTGTGTTTCCCAAACACACACACATTAAAGCTAACCCCAGCTGAAACCTGAATGCTTTTAAAACCACAACGACAACCCAGTGGAATGCAGCACATTCTTTTATCAAACATTAAATACATCACCACGCTATGTCTATCAGTTTCTGCTCTTCCCCATGCTGTGTTAAATTATAAAAAGGCAGTCTGTCCTATGTAAAAATTTCATCGCTTGCTGTGGATGAACAGAGCACTTGCAGACAAGCGGAGGAGTGGAAATGAGGAGAGGAGGAGAGGAGCGGTGATGTCTGGCGCTGAACGTGTTGAGCCAGAGGTCAGCCCAACTCCGGCGAAACCCAGAAACAATAACACACAAATGCACACACACACACACACACACACACACACACACACACACACACACAGACGCACACATTCACATTGTGTGCTTGTAAATTGTTCTATTCACTTAGTGAAAAACACTGGAATTTAAATAACCCCCGGTCATGAAAACAAACTTTGTGAATACTGAAAGATTTTGATGCTTTATTAAGGACTGACTATGCTTTGAGTTCATCTGAATCGTCTTGTATGATGTCCATGAAACTTCTAATATGTTGTGAATACTAATGGCTCAGTGGGCAGTGTGTGATAAGTGATGAAACATCTTTGAATGCTGCGCTGTCCTTGGCTGACTGGTGGGTGCTGCTTCATTATAGATATTCACTGTACTTTGAAAATTAGCAAAACCTGGCAGGTATCAACAGCCTCAAAAGCATGTCTTTAGTCATTCCTCTGTGTTCTTTTCAGCCCTTGAACTGAGTGGATTGAAGATGCATAAGAGACTGAAGTGATATTGGTGAGCAAAGAAAATTAATATGAAAGTAAAACACTTAAAATACAAAACTTGGTTGCCAGAGGTAAAATAGCTGTCAGGAATGGCCTTCTAGCCTAATGACAGACTGGGCTCACCATGAGAGAGCAGCAAAGACAAACACAGGTGGAGACGCACAATATTTCTATAGATATAGCATGATGAAAGGATGAAAAAAAAAAGGGGGGGGGGGGGTAAAATAAAGCTGGAACAAGGCAAAGAGTTGGCACTTTACTGTAACGTGCTAGATCAAAGACCGAAAAATACTACAACCAGCAGTGACAAGTGGGGAGGAGATGAAAACCACAGAGATTAGTTGAAATGGTGAAGGAAATTAAAAGTTAGACTGTACTATTGAAATGAGAGAAAACCTCACAGAGGGGCCAGGAGGGCAAACCAAATATTCCTTGACTTAACGTCTAATTCTGAATCTGAATATTAGCCAGTGAGGTTTTAAATGTAAATATGCCATTATGCTGTCATTACAGTGTTCACATTTGCAGGCCCACAGGTCAACCCAGCCACTGTTAATTTTGCAGGCAAAAGCTTTTTTTCCCCCCACTCTTGAAATGTTAATAACTTTCTATTAGTTAATGTAGCGTGACTAAAATTCCGATTAGATATAATTCATTTTAATATCTGTGACTGGCTGGCCTGATCATTTTCCGCAGCGTTCTCCCGGCCGCATTACACGATTCTAAATTGGACTCATTTACATTGGCTGGTTAAATCAAGGCCTTCTCTTGCAATTTAGCTGTCATCAAATCAATTTTGTAATTTTCTTTGCTCTTTGAGGTACGACTGTTCCGAATTGAATAATACCAGCCATCACATTTAATTAGCCGTTATAGCATGTGTCAGAATAGGAGAGGATGCGGCAACATCTCAAATTCGATGAGACAGCATCGGCAGCCACAACTTCATCAAACCACATTAGATACGATATTACGTTAGACAAGCGTTATGTTCCCTCCATTTAGTTTTCACCAGAAAAGTTCTATTGTGTAATTACGATTCATTCATTGCCTTCTCTTAGCTCGGATTAGTAGATGGTCATTAGAGTTGAATAGAAATACTATTTATTTCTTACTGGATATTACTTGGTATATTTGATGAAAAGTACTAAGAAGACAATATAATATACAATATAGACAATATAGAAAAATTACAGCCTTGAACCTTATGCATCAAGAGGTTAAATGTCACAGATGACAAGATTTATGTGAATTATGTGAAGTTGAGTATAAATTAATCACTTATAATGAGTTATATGAACTTATATGTTTTGTTGTTAATGTTTTTGTCTTTTTTATAATTGATTGAAATGGTTAAGTTCAACATCAGTATGTCATTATCCTATGTTTCTACAGTTTAGGAAAAATGTCAGGATGGTTGGTTCTTTTGGCATTTTTTTAAATCAATTATTGTTGTCTAGCTCTAGTTTCTTCTGTTGATTAATTGTGGCATGTACATTGCAAAACAGCCACAGTAGAAAAGTGCCAATATTTTTAATGCAACCAAATACGATTAAATAAAATAAAACTGCCAATACAAATTTTGCTTGGCTAGATCTCTTAAAATTAGGATAAAAGTTGAGCCATTAACAGTCCAGACTGGATTTTGGAACTAGAGTGAAATGCCTAATTTTGTTGTAATTCCTCATGTGCTTGCATACAATGCAAGCCACAGGGGACTGTTGTTTGTCATATTTATTCTTATTCTTATTATGACATACAGAAAACTTTGAAGAAAAAAAAAAGCGGCCCGCAGTGTTGAAAATACATCAAAACATATAATGGCAAAAATGTGCAGCCTGGTCTCAAGAGATGTGCTATGACTTTTCTTACCGTTCCGATGCATGGGTTTCATTAAAATTGCAAAAAAAAAACACTCAAATTTTGCTATCCGAAATGAATTGGGCCATTTTCATGTGGCTACCATTACCAAACGATGCATCATAAAATTATGCAGTAAAGTAGAAAGTTGTTCAGATTTGCCCAAAGATTAAGTGTGTCTTCACAAAATGTCCATACCAAGTATGGTTTTCACAGAAAAATGCGATAAAAAAAAAAAAAAAAAAAACTCATTCTGTGTTAAGGGGAAAAAAACAAGAAAAACTAAAACAAGGCTGTTTTTCTGACAGCAACTGCTTTCGCCGTACTTTCACCCACATTTTTCATTTTAGGGTTAAAACATGGGCATTTTTGTCATCTGTTCAAAAATGGCTTTGGTATGAGGATGGGATTTAAGGTTTTTGATAGGTGAGCTTTGGGATTATCTCCACTTTCAGAGTGGGAAAGCAGCAGAAGTCCACCTCAAATTTTTATGCAAAACTCGCCCTCCTGGCCAAATGATACATTGCAGGTGTATGATTTTTTTCCCCCAGAAATGTAGCCAAAGGTCCTTGGCTTCAAATGAGCCCAAGTTTGAAGACCTAACTCTTTTCAAAGTGTAATGACAGGCAGTAATTTGGGAGTAACTCCCTCCTCAGCTCCTATTAAACTCAATACAAAATCGGAACAAACAGACGATCCTGCTTCTTTTAACTTCACTATTTTTCCACTGTCATAACTCAGTCATTTCTCACAGTACAGAAAAAAAAAAAAAAAACACATCTGTGTATTCCCCAGGGCTGTCTGGTTCCCACAGTCATTTTACTTTTCACCTATCATTTACTGTTTTCTCACAAATACCACTTGTGCGAGAGCTGGTTCTCAGCCTTTTCAGCCAGTCTCTCCCTCTGACTCTGTGTAAGCTGCAGCCTTGTTACCATGGTAACATAGCCCCTTTGATGTGTGTGTGTGTGTGTGTGTGTGTGTGTGTGTGTGTCAGGTGTTTTGTAATCAAATGAATGTCTTCCATCTTGCTCCTCCCACCACAACCAAGTAGAGTCCATAGCAATACTGACATACAGATTTAACATATGAAGTGAATGGAACACATTTATTACTTTTCCACCTACACAACACAACGACACAAGTCCAGCAATCCGGCAAGAGGCAAGCACACAAGTTAATATTTCCTTCAGGAAATGTAGGAAAGTCTCGTTATAAATGTTGTGATTATCACAAGTATAAAACAAAGTAGATGTGAGCAGTTGAGAAGTGTACAGACTAGCAGTGATTCTCAACTAGTGTGTCATGACCCTAAAAAGGGGTTGCAAGGTAGGTCGCAGGCCTCTGCCTGGACAAAAAATAATGTTAAGAAACAAATCATGTGCTTTATTTTTTATGAAGTGGAACCCCGTCCATTCACTGGCCCCAACAGTAGGTGGTGGTAATGCACTGTAATGCCAATTTACACCAGACATTTCACAGCATAAAAGAAAACAAAAGTTTACATGCAAGTTAGTGGGAAAATCAGGTATGACACCAACTACAGCACTTATGGTTTCATCTATATTACTATAGAGTAAAATTTGTCCTTTTTTTTCTCTCCTCAATTCCTATATGTTTCCATTTGTTTATTTCATTCTGCATAAAACGCGGGGCGCCGAAAATGGGGACTCATCAGCACAACTGTATCTGTATTCCCATGTTTGTCTGTGTTTTAATGTTTATCTTGATCAGTTGTAACTGGAATGTGATTTTGTTGCTCTGAAATATGTGCAATGACAATAAACGACAATACAATACATTGAAGACAAAAACCTCAGTGTTTAGTGCTTAAATAAGTGACTGAATACATTTTTAATAACTTAGCACACATTGTTGGTTAAAATGTATCTAATTTAGTGTTAAAGGGAATATTTCCATATTCAGCATGACCACTTAGAATTTAACTTGTCTTCTCTGTTGATATACTGTAAAATTCTGTATTCATTAAATACATTTGAGAAGTTTAACTTTCATCATTTTGGGTCATGGCTTGTCATTTAGGGGTGATTGTGGATCCAGAAACCAGACCAGTTGAAAACCATTGATAGAGAACACCATGTAGAGGCTCATAACGTAATAACGGGTCTTAAGGTAATAACGGCTCTTAATGTAATAACTGAAATGTAATAAATGTTCATAACGTAATAATCAACTCTTAATGTAATAAAATCATGAGCGCATAACGTAATAACGTCTTTGCGCATAACGTAATAATGTAATAACGTATT
>JAPSES010000124.1:2257635-2270654 GCA_029822895.1 Maxillicosta whitleyi | reverse complement strand
ATAGATAGATAGATAGATAGATAGATAGATAGATAGATAGATAGATAGATAGATAGATAGATAGATAGATAGTCTGTAACAAAGAATAGTTATGTCATTGATTGTCATTGTCATTGATTGATTAATTACATACCACTAATAACTATCACTGTTGTGCTCCCAATCATTGGTGCTATGTCTCTGGAAAATAATGTGTTTTATCTATTTTCTTTTCTGGAGTAGCTGTATTAGTACCTCATATTTGACTCAATCTATTTTAATTTCAGTTTAATGAATGTTTAGTAGCACTATCAACTATAGTATCATACAAACCTAGATAAAAATTCGACTATATAATATCACATAAAGTGGTTTTCATTGACACTGGAACAATAAAGGCAAATTACCTAGCATTGCTGAACAGATGCAGGACTCCTCTATGAAGCTGTACTATATACGAAGAGGTAGATGGTCTGTAACAGGCATTGATACCTGTAAAGCTCTCTAGTGTGACAAATGTGTTTTTCTTGCTCAGCGGCTTTTGAGGAGAGTGGAAAAAAGCAACACTGCGTCTCTTAACAGGCTCTCGGGAATAGAGCTTGAAGGGTTGGAGATAGAGTGAACTAACAGGGCACTTAACCACTATCTGTGGCTAAACAGGGCTACTCTGGGATCTTATTCTCAGCAGAATGCTGTGCTAGGATGTCTGAAGGGAGCTCAGACCACTGCTCATCCTCTAAGTGGTTTAGATCTCACCAGACATGACAAGGCCCTCATCTCAACTGGGTCCTGCTCGGGGTCTAAGCACACTCTCCAACACACAACCTAATTCGAGCTGAGTAATGGAGAAAAGGATGCACACAGGGAGATGGCTGGAGTTCACTCCTCCAGTTTCATTCTGCTCCTGCTCTTACTTTGTTATAAAGTTAATGACATCCAGTGATACGCAACAGTGTTGACAGAAGGTCCACATTGACACCGGATTTAATTTGACAAGGCATGCTTAATGATTGATCAAGACACTAGTCATATCAAGAAATCAAGCAGTGACCTTACAACCAAGGGCAACTGACACCTGTGATTGTGTATCTATGCAACCTGTCTTTTCAGACTATGTGAAAGTCATGGCTCCACTTTCAGATGAGTCAAATAATGGCGTATTGGGTTTCCTCCCAGAGAGCACGATTTAAATTATCATGATTAATTAGATTAAGTAGACAATACAAGAGTGCCAAAAGTAATAGTATCTGTCAAATCTGTTTTCTGGGCTTTTACAGTGATTCCTTTATACCTTTTCTTGCTAGTTTACCATCCCATGGGGTTCAAAAATTTAATCTGAATTTTTAAAAAATTTTGTCTCAGAAATCAAGTAATCCATTTTCCTTTTGTTCCCATCTTTGACTGTAAAATTAGATTGAACCGCTGGGATTTTGATGTTTTTGGGTGGCTTCTTGCTTTTTCATTCATGGTCAGTGTTAAATTGGCTTACCTGATAACCTGGAGGGATACTAATCCAGTGCTAAATTAAGGATTAAATGAGAGCAGGTTTAATTTCTAAATACTATGTCACACTTGGAAAATAGACTTTATTTTTGTATTTAGTTTTTGATCTGGACCAAGAGAAAAGAGCTGCAGCATTCCACTCCTGTAGCTTTGAGTAGACTTGAATGTTAAAGAAACAGCTGTAACACCCAACACGATATAATAAAACAATACTTATTTCACAAATCCATGTATTGATCTGGCATTCATACTTAAATCTCTCTCCATCACCTTCACTTTCAGTTCTATTTATAGGATCTTTGCTTTTATTTCACACTCCTTAACTTACTTACTAACACGTATTGGTGAAATTCAGTAGCCACTCTTTCTCTTATGATATTGACGCTTTTGTTCTGAGGATGAAGTAGAAAAAAGAGTCTCACAGGTCTTCAGTTTTTCCCGTAAGACTTTCACCTGAGTCAATAACAGATCAAATATTTACAGACAGAGGCCAAAGTGAAATGTACATGCATGTGGTCATTTGTCTGAATGGTGTCGATGATGACGGTGATTTTTCAGGACAACTAGTTTAATGTCAACACACTCCTTTCACAAATCAGTAAAATGGTCAGTTGTTAGCAGAAGTTGTGGAATTATTTTTGTTCACACATAAATAATATCAGGAATCACTACTTAAGATCCCAGGGTCAGGATGGTAGTAGGCACCTCCTAAAAGGTGATGCAAAGGACAAATACACATACACATACATACTGACACAGAGTCGTATGAACAACTTTACTTTTAGTGGATTATTTTCACATATGTTATCCTTTAGGAAACAACATAAACACTTCTAATGCTAGTAAAGAAAAAAAAAGGAGCAAATAAGAATTGTGCCTTAAGGATCACAGTGTATGGATATAGGAGCAGTATAGCTGTTAGTATCTGTAGTTTCATGTTTCAGAAAGCCATAGTCAGTATGATTAACTTCTGACTTGAATAAATCCGTCTGGGATTAATTCAAGTTATTAATTATTATCAATTAACCCTATATACTGAAGGATTGTTTAAAATCAACACTTATGACTGGTTTACATGATGTCATTGAATGTCAAAAATATCTCACCCAATCTGATCTGAAAGCTGAACTATGCTGAATTTATGGTCACCTGAGCCTGTCACAAGAGTCCAATCTGCAGTGAATTATTGATCAGGTTGTCAAATGTCTATGACCTCAGAACT
Organism: Maxillicosta whitleyi; assembly: GCA_029822895.1. Taxonomy (NCBI): domain Eukaryota; kingdom Metazoa; phylum Chordata; class Actinopteri; order Perciformes; family Neosebastidae; genus Maxillicosta; species Maxillicosta whitleyi. The sequence goes on along the minus strand of JAPSES010000124.1, from coordinate 2,267,950 downwards.
GTTTTATTTCGCAGCAATAACTTTAATAATGAAAATCATTATTATAATCCCTGTTATTTGTAGAGTACATTTTTTTCTGGGGCTTTTTAACTGAGGAAGATGACTTTGAACTTGATCATGTTAAGTTTAGTTTATTTAAGGATTCCAAAAATGTTTATGGAGTTCTTGATCTTTAATTTTTTTCAGTCAAAATGGAAAACAAATCTAATCTAAATAAGAGCAAAACTAGATTACTAATGCAAGTCACAAAATCAGATGTTGGTGTCATTATGCAATATTTCCAACAGAGGGCAGCATAAACTTGGTATTTCCTTACAAACAATGTCTTACATATGAGTCAAAATAAAGTTTCACATCCATGAATAGCAACCTTTTTTTCTTCTAAAACTTACAATAATTTTGAAGCACATTATATTTGTGTATACTCAAACTATATCTCACTATTAGTTTCACAGGCATTCATGTAGGTAACACAATAAAATATGTAATATGCATAATATTTAAAAAAAAAAAAAAAAAAAAAATGTTACACTGTACACTTGAGAACATACAGTATCTACAAGCCTGGTTTTATGTTATTGCAGCTAAAATCATTCAATATTTATAGTTCTTATGTGGATTTTTTTTTTTTTAAGAACAGGAGAAAAGTTGTACATTCTCCAGGTGGTTCTGCAGGTGAACCCCCTGTTTACTTTGTTGCTTCTAAAGAGGCCAACTGCTGTCAGTGGTGCCCTATAAGAGAAACTGAATCCTGCTGGTGCTGCTGCTGTCTTTGTCTAAGTTTATAGGACTCTTCTATAGTTTCCCTTGCCCTCGATAGCCAGTGGCTGAAGCACAAGCTCCGGTTACACTGAGGCCATGTGAGGTTCACTGATGGCGTCACACAAACGGCTGTAGACAGCTCTAATTAACTGTGTTTAATTACATCATTATAACTGGAGTAAACTAAGGTTCAATGGGAATGTCTTTGGTTACAGATTGCTGGTTGTTTATCAGGCCTATTCAAGAGCAATACTGTTCACAACATGAAACCAAGCAAAGGGAATGTGTGCTGCTGTGGAGACAAAATGTGCAGAAATAGCTCAGAGGTTTGCCTCTCATGACTCAAACTGTGTTTTTAGAAACAACTCTGATTTGTTCCTTTAATTAGAAATCAGCCAAATCAACCAGATGTGTATGAAATTAGACTAGATAAGAGTTAGATAGAGTTGTGGAAGATAAACAGAAAAAAGACTCTGGTTTAGACCAGCTCTAAAGGTAAAGTGTTATAAGATAATTTCTATTATGATGGGGAACTATATAAATAAAATGTAATTGATTGATTTAAAAAAAAAAAAAATGTAAATGGTTTTATTCAAGTACTCAAGGTATTTCCACTTCATGCCAGTTGATATTTCTACTCGGCTACATCTCACAGAAAAACTCTTTTTATTCAACTACATGCTTTAGCTACTTTTCAGATTACAGTTTTCACACCCCTTCTAGTGTAGTGGAAAAAACACAATATCCAACTATCCTCTAAACCCAAAAGCAATCATACAAACGTATCACGAGCCCATACAACATGATGCATTCCTGTAGATGAAACCACCAATCACTTAATTGTTAGAATGAGCTCACCCTTCACCATCTACAGCAAGTAGAACAGAACAGAACAGAACAGAACAGAATAGAACAGAATAGAATAGAATAGAATAGAAGTACTTTATTAATCTCAAACTGTAAAACTGGATAAAAGCAACACATATGCACACATTGAAATAAATCCACACAGAGCATACACTGATCAGCAGATTACATTCTCACCACTGACAGTAGTGGTATTAATATTTGATTATCTCATTACAATGGGAACTGTCGGTTGGAATATATTGGGCAGGATGTCAACATGTATACCTCAAAGATGATGTGTTGGAAAAAGTAAAAATGAGGGGTGTAAGCAAATTTGACAAGGAAGAAACTGGGTCAGAGCATCTCCAGATCTTGTTGTTCATTCCCAGTGTAAAGTGATTATTTGTTACCAAAAGTATCTACAGAACAACAACCAGATCAATTCAGCACCTATGATAGTAGATCATTATTACCACCTGCCTACATCTTCTTTCCACAAAAACAGTTCTTACCCAAGGGCTAGATGTCACCAGACCACAGCCGGTGTGTATAGTATCTGGATAAAGATGTTAGCAGCAGATCATTGAAGTCCTTTGATTAAAGTGGTGTCTCCATGAATCAGATTTATTTGTTGCTCAACGGACCTGAGATTGGGATGTCCTTCCACATTTGGTCTGTATTAATAACTGCAGACCAGGAACACCCAACAAGACCTGTAGTTGTAGAGATGCTCTGACCCATTCATCACCATTACAATATGGCCCTTGTCAAAGTCACTCAGTTACTTACATATGTTACTCATTTTACTGTCTCCAACGCATCAGCTTCCATAAAAATGCATTCAGCCCAGTAAAACATCCTATTGTAGTGAAATAATCAAAATCATTGCCACTTCTCCACTTCAAGTGGAGCATAATGACAACGTTTACTTTCCAGACTTTAGGTACACTTAATTGAGAATAGTTGCATACTTTCGTTATGAATGCAGAAGTTTTTTAATGTGGAGTTCTTACTTTGTTAATGGATACATCCTCCACTTGCAGACAGAAGATACAATGCAGATTAAAGTGTATAAGTTCAAGACATTTTCATTGAGGGAGTCTACAAGGGGAAAAAAGTCTCCACTGAAGCTCAGGGGAAATAAACAAAATTAAATACAAAATAACTGGAATTATTAATAGTATAAGAAATTGTTAAAATTAGCTCCTACTTAAACAAGTGCAGCAGTAAAATGTAATGTACACATGAGCACAGAAATCCAAAAATATCATGTATAACACCATTGATAGTATTTAATTACTTTTAAGGTTTGCAGATATGACCCAGAAAGACATTTAATGACATGCTGTAGCAGCTAAAGTCACCTTTATCCACTGTCCCATTGCATCATTTGAGACATTTAGATACGCTTAAGCCCTGGATTATATCCCTGATATCATTTCAGAGACACAAACAACAGCAGCAGCACACATGCCCTTGTAGATTTAAGGTCTGTTCTATATTTAGCCTTTATACTGTCAATTAGCTAGTGAGAAGCTCACTCCTCCAGAAGTCAGTCAGCTATCTGTCGCTAAATACAGTGTGTCAATAAACTAAATGCAGGAGCTTTTTTGAGTCATCTTTCATTGTCATTAGCCAAGTCAATCAATGGTGGAGATTGATCAAATAGGCAGATTCACCTTGCATGACATCTTTTAAATGGATTATCCTGTCAGAATATTAGACAGGGTCAATGTCAGGTTATGTGTATATGAGTGCGGTGAGAAGCCAATGAAAAACTGAACTTGTGGTAATACAAAGATTTGCCAGAGAGGGTAAATCATTACTAGTTTTAGCAACTTTTCAGACATTCCAGGTGACTTCTGTTGTTTTAGTTTGACTGTAGGGAGCAGGATGTTGACTCTGGAATCTTGTGCTGATAAATTGGTGCGGCTGATGCCAACTCACGTACACTTGCAGCACTGTCGTCTCTAATCTAAAGTGATGTGGTGATCACAGCGGTTTAATACACAGTGTAGCTCAGTCTGCCCTCTGAATGCTGGCCACTGTAGTGAATATATCTGTGTGTAACTTCTCACAAATACTTTGATCAGCCAAGAGTTACTTTCTTTGAGACTTAACAGAGGAAGTTTTTGAAAACTTTATGACCATGAAAACAGGGGTTAATGTAAACATTTATTTATTTCTCACAGGGGCAGAATCTGTCAAAGTTCTAGGAAAGTCAGTGAGGTTGGTGCTGCTATTTATGGCAGAATGAAAGAATAACCTGCTAATTAAATTACTTATGGCTGCAGTTTTTCCTTTTTCAGGAAGGTGCTTTATAATTCCAGTTACTTCTATCTGGTTTTACTCCTTTTTCCCGAGCTGTAGCACATGTCTTTTTCTCTTTTTCTTTTTGGCTGCCTCCATGGAGGTGTGTTGAACTCTTGTGCTTTAATGTGCATCATATCCTGGGTTTCTCTCTGCATGTGATGGTGGTGGATGATCGTTTTACATGAGCCACAGTACAAATGCCAAACTGTGAAAATACACATCTTTGAACAGTTTGAAACTGCAAGTTAAAGTTTTACATTTGAAACCTCAAGTAAAAGTTTTCTAGTATTATCAGCAGTATCTCAAAAATAGCGACTGGGTAGCCTAGTGGTTAATACCACTGGCTGTGGTGTGGAAGATTGCTGGTTTGAGACCTAGGTGGCCCCTTGGGAAAGGTACTCTGCACTATACATCCCTATACTGCAAATTTCTCTGAAAAAGTCAACTTTGTATGAACTGAAAAACAAGTATTTTTAACACTAATTGCTGATCTATGGATAGCTAATAGTGTTAAAAATCCTCTAAGATTTGTTTGAAAACACAATGTGACACAGCTGAAAAAGACTTGTTTTTCAGTTCATTACGAGATCACTTAAACTACTTGGGTATAGCTGTTTAAACATTAATTTTAGTTGAAAAAATCCTGTATCCTGTAGCTCATGTCAACATTTAGCTGTTGTTTAGCATGTCAACATGCAGCTGTTTTTAATTCTATTTGGTTCATGTCTGCATGAATATATTCATTTCCTCGTCACTGATTAAACAAATGTGTTGTTTAGCTCCAGCACCACTGTTTTAATATGTTTTTTTTTTTTGTTTTGTTTTTTCAAGCATTTAAGTAGTGAAATTGTGTTAACAGAAAACTAAGCACTTTATACTTCCATTTCTCACACATCTAAATGGCATGTGGTTTTGTCTGGACAAGAATGAAATGAATAATTGTGATCTGACCTATAGCTGAAATTTTCCACTTTTACTTTACACATTACAGTTTATTATTGCACCTTACTGTTTGATTGTCCAGATTTTTACCAGTTCTGTTTTTATACGTCTAATTCATTATGTGCAGTCTGTATTATTCTTGTATTCCAATTTTTTATTCTTATATTCTGCTTTATATTCTGTTTGTCACTCTGCTGTTGTACCGCAAGTTTTGGGATCAATAACTGTCTGTCTGTCTGTCTGTCTGTCTGTCACACTGAAAAACAGGATTAAAGTGCTCCAAATACCACTGTCACATAAAGAATATCCTGTTTATTGTATGAATCCATGTTTACATACATTATTTCTATCATTGTCTAACTGTCAAATACAATGTTGCATCAGTATCAGTCCTGAGGCTTTCCTTATTTGTAGCATGAACACCTGCAGATATTTAATTCTTCCCTGGATAATCAGCCCTTTGCCAGTCATTGACTACAGGTTAATACTTTGCAAATGAAAGCACCGTGATGGGAAATCCCATTGAGGAATATCATGGTTGACTCTATAGCTCTGCTTAAACAAGCCTTTGATAAAGGTTTATTTCATGTGACTCTGGCTGCCACACAGAAAGCTAGATCCCTGATTTAGCTGAGTCCTACTGCTTGAGCAAGTGAAATGTATAGACAGATGAATAGAGGATGACAGAAAGAAAGGAAAACAGAATGAAAACGATTTTTCTTTCAGCAGAAAATCTTTGTTGAAAGAGGTAGAGTTGAAGGTGTGCAGATTGTTGTGTGTCTGTTGCGCTCATGCATTGTCGATCCAGGGATGATCCATCCAGCGATAGGGATACGACAAGTTGCCACGGCAACCCTGGCTCCTGATCCCTCAGACCGGCTGGAGCTGGCATAGAATAAGAGCGAACCAGCAAGACAGAAGAGGAGAGAGGAGAGATTGCCTCGGTCTGCTGGAGTGCTGCCAGAGGTTTTGACAACAGTACAGTAATGAACACAGGGGATAGAGCCATTGGACAGAAAGCTGGTCTCCAGAGGGGATCACCGCCTAATAGTTGGGCTGTATGAAACCATCAACCTTTTAAGAACTGACAAGAATGAATACACCTATACACATGCTTATTAACCTGAACACAAATTCCCAGTGGGAACTACACAGGAACACAGTGTACATGGAGGAGCATGGGAGAATTCCTGTAGGACAGGTACATATAGACTGACATTCAGGCACCCACCTATTACACAACACACAAGGAGCAGAGAAATGCACTAAAACACAATATAAGACAGTCATTTATTACATTCACTAAGTATCACTCCCCTTCGGGCATCTAAGACACAATATAATGACTCATTTTTGACCTAGAAGAAGAAAAAATTCTGACTAAATCCATGAAAAAATGTGTAACTACTATAATAAATAGTTTTTATATTTTATTTGGAGTTTTCATTGCACAAGTACAAAAAACAAACACATATGATAAACATCTACACAATAACATTTAAAGAGCACCTTCCACTAAAAAACACTTTGAGTAGCTCTTTTTACAATGTGGTGGATCACAACAAGCAGTATATGTACGCAGCACCCCAGGCCGTGAAAATCGACCTAAATGGGTTTATTTGTCATTGAAATGTTAACCTGCAGACAAACGAGCAGCTCAGAGCAGGACAAAATTATGTACGTCATATTATGTCATAAGCCTCGCCCAGAGCCGTGTATGGTACGCCCTCGGGCTCATCCCAGAGGAAGAACAGCGGACAGAAGCTAGGTGATGCATTAGCATTAGCCTACCGTTCGGTAGGCTTCATCCTCGTCTGATTCAGGGTCATAGACATACGGTAGTATCTCCGTGCAAGATGAATTTCCCTTTGAAAACAATAAAAAATAACTTTAATTTAGGTACAAATCCTCAGTCATTTCAAATGCTGAGCCATATCTCTTGTAGTGGTGGTTCTCACTGGTCTGGCCTCAGGACCCACTATCCCACCTCAACACACACACACACACACACACATATATATATATATATATATATATAAATGCAAAGATGGTGAGTTTTGTACCTGAGATAATACAGAATATCATAATATGCCAACACAAGACAAATTTAATGATATACCAAAATGACCAGCAGGTGTTGATGTTAAATTTTGAAATATTTTTTTAAACACTAAATTAAGTACATTCAACCAAAATCAAAAGGTGCACATTAAAAATTACAAGTGCATTCAGTCACTTATTAAAGCATTAAACACACTGAGGTTTTTGTCTTCAATATGGTTAAAAGCTATATCTAATGTAGGCAGTGTGATGATTCCAATAGAAACTTTTGGTCTTCTTTTGTGCTGTGAAATGACTCGCGTTAATTACCATTACAGTGTATTACTGATAATCTATTGTTGCAGAATGTGAATGGACAGTGTTCCACTGAATGAAAAATTAAGCACTGGATTTGTTTCTTATCATTATTTTTTTTTGCCCAGGCAAATGCCTGTGACCCACTGAAAGCAGATTTCTCAACCACCCTTTTGAGTCATGACCCACCAGTTCAGAATTATTGTCCTTGTAGGACAGTCTGTGGTCTACTTTTGAGACAAACATCTCCACTTAACTAACCAGTGTCACCAAACTGACAAAGAGAAGGAAAACACAGGTCATCATTTGTGTTTTGTTTGTGGAACAAGAGAGTGAAATATAAATATTTATAGCCAGTAGTTTCTGCGACTGCGAAATCTTTATTTCATGCTGAGAAGGACAAAATACCACATATATGAAGGACACGAATTTCAATTCTGTATACAAGTTGTATATAAGAAATCACAGAAATCAGAGACTGGAAAGTATTTCAATAGATTAAAAAGAAAAGTCAAAAAAATAATTGTCCTAGGTATGTTAGTCTAATTGCATCCTTGAGCATACTTTATGCAGAAAGTGAGACTATCATGTTTTTTTTTTTTTTTTTTTTTTTTTATTATTAATTTTGTTATAGGTGATATATTCCCCATTTACTATAAATATCCTTGTCTGTTCATTAGTAAATGACATTTTATTTTAATTTTATTTAAATGATATTCAGGGTAAAAGATGCCAGACCTAATAAATGGGACCATAGGTGGGAACACTGTGTATATTCACATTTATGGCTCTCTTCCTGCTAATTTTGCAGGATGTAGGCTACATTTAATAATTTATGTTGCCCAACATAGTTCTGCTGCCAAGTGAGTGATATATTTTTGAAGATTTTGTTCCAATATCATTTCTTAGATTCATATGCCAACTCACTATAGACGCCAGATGACGAGTCATCTGACTTGTATGTGATTGTGTAGGTGGAGAACATCCAGCTGCTCACATAAATAGCTGCTATTGTCACCATCTGTAATGGCATCATTTAATTACACACATAGATGTATGGTGAGTGCAGGTGCTTGCAAGTGTTTACAAGTCATGTTTACTCTGTGCATGAGGTGAACATTCACAGAGAAAACCACACGGGTGTAATTTCACAAATTTTCATTGAGGTCTCATGGCAGGAGTCATTGTAGGGCAACGGAAGGCTAAATGCAGAAACAGGACTGAGTGCTATGCTCATGGGTGTGGGAGAGGGAACTAGCACAGGAGACTGATCTGAGACCTGGCTGGAAATTTGTGTTAATGATGGTTTTTAAAGCAGCACTGTGCAGTTCATGGAGGTGATGGTTGAATTATAACCCATTCCATTTCATTCACCTTTTTAGGTGAATAGGTGAGAAGTATAGATTTATTATTTTTTTTTTTTTACTGTACTTAAGTGCAGTTGTATGTTCTTTATGAGTGTGTTTATTTTACATTGACATTTTATATTTGCTCACAACATTGTTGTGCTACTTGATAGTTTTTTTTTTTTGTTTTTTTTTTACTCTGTGACACTGTTTTTTGCATAATCACAGGGATTTTACAACAGACTAAAGACAGGGGTGGTTTAGACCTTCACAACTTTGGTCACTATTTTCTAGCTAATAAGCTGCACTATATCTCTAAATGGCTGAAACCTAGTTATCTAGATGGACCATGGTTAGATGTTAGATATAGAGCAGACACTGTGTGGAGATTTAGTAATATCTGAATGAATGGTAGATTCATTAGTTCAATTATTAAACAGCATAAATGTTACAAAAGTGTGAACATCAGCTCCACTCTGAAAGCTTGGTGGGAATTTCTTAAAATACATATATTGTCACTCATTCCATGTAAATTGACACCCATCTGGAACAACCCCGACATCCTACAAAATTTAAAAAAAAACAAAAAAAAAAAAAACGCTTAACTTCACCCAATGGAAAAACAAAGGAATAAAACATCTAGAAAATATCATAATGGATGGAAACTTTATATCATTCGATAAACTTACTTCAAAATATGTGATCAGTTGCACTAAATTTCTAGAATATCACCAAATCAAATCAATTATAGGTAAGAAATATGCCCCCAACCAGTTAAACCTGCAACTACCAGTCAAGGTGGCAGGATTCCTGAACCTCCACTCCCCAAAGCTATTGTCTAAGATATACAAACTGATAACTTTAACAGACGATCTAATCTACCTACCAATTTCAAAGTGGGAGACAGACTTATGCAATAGCTTTGATCAAAATACATGGTCTCAAATATGTTTAAATACATTTAAAATGAAAAAAAAAAAATTCAAATTTACAACTAATCCAATTCAAAATTCACCACAGAATTCATTATACAGGACAAAGGATGTTCAAGATGCTGGCATCCGTGGCTCCCTGGGGTCGGTACTTGGCTGTTGTGGGGCCTCTGTCTGGGACCTTTCTCAACTATCCTCATGGCGGGTGCAGTGTCGCCCCTTGGGGGGTGGGTTGGGCCCCGTCCTCTGTGAATGTTCGCTGGTAGGCTGGGCCTATGGGCCCTCTTTGCCAGCCCCTGGCCCTTGGAGGGAGTACAGAGTATAGTGGCGGTTGCATGATTGTGTTCATTTCAGTGTTGTTGCCCTGTCCTCTTTGTTTTGGTGCAGTCACTCTATTACAGCAGATTCATGTCATTAACTGCTGTTGTGTAAATAGTATTATTTACGTTATTTTTGCTGTTGTGTAAATAGTATTATTTATGTTATTTGTGATGTTGTATAACTAGTATTATTTACGTTATTTTTGCTGTTATGTAACTAGTATTATTTTTGTTATTTGTACTGTTGTGTAACTAGTATTATTTATGTCATTTGTGCTGTTGTTGTTATTTATTACATTTTGTTTATGTTTTCCTCTCCTTTAACAGGTGTTATTTACTTAATCTCATCCTAGTATTTTTCTTTGCTTGGTTTGGTTCTGGACATTGTTCTCGTAATTATCAGTACGGGTGTTGTTGTTGGTAGTGTTGCTATTCTACTGTGAGGACCCCCCCCTTCACTCCCTCCTTCTCTTCTCCTCCCCCCTGTCTCTACCTG
>JAPSES010000124.1:2224993-2235721 GCA_029822895.1 Maxillicosta whitleyi | reverse complement strand
CATTTTTGGCCCCATTGACCCCAATGTTAATGAAAATTTCAAAGTGATCCAGAATCCAGGATTTCTTCTGGATCACCTCCAAAAGTAAATTGGTTCTTCCCAGCCCCACACTCTACCCCTCCACCAAATTTGAAATGAAAATCGGGTCAGTAGTTTTTGGGTAATCCTGCTAACAAACAAACAAACAAACAGTCGTGGGTGAAAACATAACCTCTTTGGCGGAGGTAATAATTACTTTTAATAAAACAAAAAACAACAAATGGACAGATAGACTCTGAGTATGTTACTGGTGTGTGTGTGTGTGTGTGTGTGTGTGTGTGTGTGTGTGTGTGTGTGTGTGTGTGTGTGTGTGTGTGTGTAGGGGTGAATGTGAGACTTTGTAAAGTGCTTTGGGCACCATAAAAGTGTGGAAAAGTACTATATAAGTACCGACCATTTACCATAAACTCTGCACAGGACTACACAATTAATCAAATCACATTTGTGATTGTAATACCACCAGTGTCATTAAATAATTGCACAAGGCTGCCAAGATTGAAAGGGATTTATGGTGATTTAATTGCAGAAGTTAAGTAAATTACTAAATGCAACCTCTGTTGTATTATTATGGTTTGGGTTCTTGACACTGATAAGTACTGTGTAATATATGGATTTTAAGTTTTTGTTTTCTTAAAGGGATACGCCACCCCCAGACCAAATTCAGTGTGTCCCCCACACTCCCCAGACTAAATAAGTGTATGGAAGCATTTTCCTGATAACCCAGCCAATGTCCGAATCCATGACAACTGACCACTGGCTGGCGACGTGTAGTACATGCATCCTAACGTCGCCAAAGAAGTGAATTAGGCCAAAGTGAATTAATGTACTTAATGTTCTTAATGTTGTCCCCCAACACAGCGTACCTACCTGGCGATTCAGGAAACCACCATTACCTGCGTGGCTATTATTAGGCCTAGTTTTGACCATTTTTGCTCAGTAAAAAATCCTATAAATAATGAAGCAATGACAATCTGCCCACCTCACAAGTTTGAAGTCGTGTCTGGTTTGATCGCCGGCAAACTCTGCTATGCTGTGTTGCTGAAGACGTGGGTGGTGGGGGCTCCCACTGACTGATGGTCCTTGGTGTACATCGGCTGTATTTCTCTGCACCAAAAAATAGTTCCCATACAAAATGAGCAAGACAAGCCCTTTGCACTATGAATTGCGCCGTCATTCATCATCGAAGTGAATGCACAGTACGCAGAAAGTAATTGGGGGACAACATTAAGTACATTAATTCACTTTGGCCAAATTCACTTCTTTGGCAACGTTGGGATGCATGTACTATGCGTTACTACGCGTCGCCAGCCAGTGGTCAGTTGTCATGGATTCGGACATTGGCTGGGTCATCAGGAAAATGCTTCCACACACTTATTTAGTCTGCAGAGTGTGAGGGATACACTGAATTTGGTCCGGGGGTGGCGTATCCGTTTAATGTTCATTTATGTTCGTATCTTTGGCTTGATAAGTAATATGCAAATTTTCCTTAGAATAACAACTGAAATATGATTTTTTTTTTTTCATCAATAATGTAGTCATAATCTACATAGTTAAAATGTGCATTTTTTTTTTTTTTTTTACTAATTAGAGTGGGAAATATGAGATGGCTTGAGTGAGACAGTTTGGTATCATTTAACATGTTTGTTTTCACATACAGAAGTAAGTTGGCTTTAGCACTCAAATATACAGTATATCACTTCAAATGACTAGTTTACCTATTCAAGATAATGTTTTATATGTCTTATATCATCAAATGGAAGATTTTTTATGCACAAATTCTCATTCCATATAGCCTACATAGAATATGTTAAAATTAAATATTCTTCCAGGATCCAGTGACTGTACATTTTCTCTTTAAAATAATGAACCTTATGTAAAACATGGTTTCAGACACAGATCCAGCTGTAGTGGCTTGTTAGAGCAAGAAAATTGTGCACTGCGAGCATTGAGCTAGTAGTGTAGTCATTCATAAAATGATGTAGTGCTCACTTCACAATGTAAAGTCAAAGAGGAGACAATGATGGTGCAGCAGTGATTGGCTCAGACACATAGACACAGGGTCACAGAGCAATCGGGATGTGTTGATTTGATGACAATTAGCAGCACCAAGCCAAGGATGCTTCCAGCTGAGCTTTTGACAGAGATAGGGAGAGAGACTAAGTGAGAGAGATGTCACTGTAACCCCTGGAGCATTGTAGCACTACCAACCAACAGCTCCCTGCTCATATACATACACACACAAATACACACATGCACATACACACACACACACACACACACACCTACTTACATACACTGCACATATACACATACATTGTCCATTAAGGCAAGGCAGCAGCACAGGCTGCAGTTTAATATGATTTTGACTGCAATACTCTTGGCAGTGATGTCTCCAAATGAGGGCGATCAAGATTCCCATATGCCACTATCCCCACAATCACTGTCAGATGCAACCAGTCAGCAGATGTTAAACTGGTGTATGTGTGTGTGTGTGTGTGTGTGTGTGTGTGTGTTAGAGAGAAGGACTTGTCCGATGGGTGCATATATATGTGGGCTGCACCTGGTTTCCTGACTGAGCACACACCAAGCTGTATTGTCTTAATTATTGATAGTGGAAATAGAATCTAATGAAATTTCCAGCATCTTGAAACCAGAACTCCTCACACTGGACTGCATATGAGCTCACACAAACACTCAGAAATTCTTATTTGTTAAATAATTTAAGTTCCTAAGAATGTGTAAAATGTTGTTGTAATAACATACAAGGAATCCCTGTTGTCTGAAACTTGGCTTTACAGTGATATAACAACTGGACCGGCTGTCTGAAACAATAAAGCAATGAGAAAAAAGAAGAATCCGCACACTCAAGTCTGATTGCAAAAAAAAAAAGGCTTTACTGAGAGACTGCAAGCTTTCGGTCGCTAGACCTTCATCAGGCAATAAAGCGAAACTTTTAAGAAATAGCTTGTCCAGGATGTTCAAAGTTATTTGTCTGTCCTGAGCCCCTAGAATAATGCCCTCTCCTCTTTCCCTAAAACTGCTGTTTAAAGCAAACAGCAGTTTTAATAATGATAATAATAATTTAATATGAATCTACATCTTGGTGGCAGCTAAGTTTTCAATAGTAATTTTTCACTGGTTAAGTATTTGAATCATGTTTTGATCTTTTAGAAATATAGTTTTTTAAGACATAGAAATAGTTGCTTTGGGCTTTTTATCTGAATAGTTTATGATAGTGCTAAAACATTTTAGGTGGTCCATAGTAAATAGAAAAAATATAGTTGAAAATTTCCAGTATTATTTGGAATGATGGACTAGTCTTTGCTGCTGAACTGTATTGAAAATGGAAAATACATATCTTTCTTCTGTAGCTCCTTCCTCTCAGTTCAAATCAATTATGGAAAAGTGATGCAACTTTTCCAAGATCCCCCACCCCAACTTGTAGCTACTTTGTCATTTTGTTCTATAGCAGTCAGTCACTACCATCTGATGCTCAAGACATACCTTCACAAATGACAGGACTGCATTCACTTTATTCAAATTCATTAATTAGATTTTCTAAGAGGGGGATAATATTATTCTTTCATCAAATTTTTACTTTCTGAATCACAGAGGATCTTGTCACATACTGTATGTTACATGCCTGGAATTGAAACACATATTGTTTGGAATGATTGAGTAGTGTGCAGATTTTTCCAACTTTTAAATGGTCAATCTACAGATATTAGAAGTACCTTTTCCTTTTGTAGAAATTAAGCAACAATTTAGACAATTATGTCTTTGAGTCTTTCCCTCTGTATTGCAGTGCATATTTCAGAAATAAACATGCTGGTATTAGTAACAATGAACAGACAGAGTGATGAAGAGAATGATGAACTGAAACTGCTTCTTGGTTCCCAATCACTAGTAGTTATATGTATGTTTTATTTTTCAACTCATAGTCTAACTGGAAATACTTTTATAAATGTCAAGAATATACTTTAATCATCAAGAAGACAAGAAACCTATCTGACATAACCTTGATCAGTTGTAATTCATACACGTCCAAGAAGTGAGCCAAGAGCCAGAGACATAATTTCATAGTTGTGTTATGTATAGTGGTGTAGTGTATGTATTGCGTAGCTCTGTGTAACAAAAGGTACAACTCTGTGGGAACAGTTGGTCAGTGGTCTATCAGTGAAATACAAGAATGTCCTTTTGCTGAAATTTCTTGTGAAGGCCAACAGCGCTGTTGCTTTCAGTCCAAACCTCAAGGTCAAATAACTCAAAACCCCCTTTGTTGCATCTGTTATCCAAATTGTTCTTGAGAATGCTTGTTAACTGGCAAGAATAGCAACATTTATCCCTCTGTCTGCTCCTATAATAATGTTGATTCAATGACTAATGTTTTGAGGTGGACGAGTCACTTAAATTATTTACAGTCCAAAACAAATCAACACAGGTGACTTTGAATGCAGAGTATTGCTGTTTTAAGTCTTTGGGTTTGTCAGTGTTAAAGTGAATCTGCAAAATACCTGAGAGATGATGACGCTAAACAACGCAGCTTTGGTCTGAAAACAATAAAGAGCTGCGGCATACTGTGATTTGGCATATTCTTGTGTATGCACTTGGTAGCACGCTGTGCTGTCATCCTGCCGAGCCATCTGTGTAGCAACAGATTACCAGGTAGCCCTATTAATCCAGGTAGGCTGCACCGCGTCAGTGCGGAAATGAAGCCGAGTGGAAAATGTTTAAATCGATAAGACCCACGTATCCACTCAGGCTTAAGGCTTGTGGTCTGACTTTGACAGACAAGGGTAGTGCAACAAAGCAGTAAAGCAGTGGGCTTACTGGACTGCTGTGTATCATGCTTACTGTATTTTGTGGATTTTGTGATGTTTGTGAGGATGATGGACAGTTCTGTGGTTATCACCCCGATTTCACCTTGGCAAACTTTGAGAGTATTTTCCTTTCTCAAAATGCAAGTCAGCATTTTTTTTTCTATCCGGTGTCCTTGGAGGATTAGAGACCAGAGAAGAACAGATTGTGTTTCTGTTTCTGTTTTAGTCCATCCATCCATGGCTGTAAATTTCAGTCAGGGCAGGAGGATGCTGAGTCATTTTGTTTTTCAGAGGATGTCATTTCTTGCTAAATGTATTTCTCAAGAGGTGGAGATGAAACCTGATGCATCGGGTTAAGATGCTTTGCTCCTCTTGGCTCCATATAAATATTCAGGTCAGAGATGTTCTGACTAAACTTGGTTACAAGTGCCTTTCAAAGGTGCATTCTCTCATTACACTGCACCATGTAAACCAGCTCCTTCGCCTGCTTATTAGATTTATTTGAACAGAGAACATTCTGCTAATTAATGCTGCCGGCAGGCTGTGTGTGAATGCCTGTGTTTTGCGTGTGTGAACCAGTGTCTGTGGAGTGTGCTGACTGATCTGTGAGCCTCATTAGTATTTGTGTGCTTCATGCATAAATGGTTGTCTGTCTGCGTCTGTCTCTATGTCAGTATGCAGCTGAGAAATGTAAATGTTATCTCTGTTTGCAAATGTGCACGGATGTGTGCCTCCCCACACTTGTGGGTTTGTTTATGACCCTCCACGGAGGCAGGCTGTGCAGGTAGATGGGCAGAAATTTGCATCGGCAGCAGCACCGGGGATCTGTTTGATCTGTCCACTTATAACACATCAGGTGGCCTGCCTGCAGAGAACATAGGCAGCTATCTCATTTCCCAGAGGTAGAGACATCCACAGAGCAGGCTAAGGAGAGGCACAGGAAGAAGTAGGAAGAGTGAGAATCAAAAAGACATTGTGAGATGAACAGCATCAACAAAAGAAAGCAGATGAGGACTGGGATGGATTTAATAACAGTGCAGGTTAACAGTTAAGAAAAGAGCAACAATCACAGATAAGGAAATAAGAGGCAGAGAGTGAGAGACATGGTAGTGAATGAGTAGAAAAACAAATCATATTGGGAAATGGAGGGGAAACAAAGGAAAATAGAAAATAAATGATACCAAGAATTTGATTTGACTTGAAAATGATTTAACTGTGTTGTGCCGCTTCTCACACTTATGTGTATCTCAGAGAGTAATGGAAAAATTAAATGACGACATTCTGGCTAACACTATGTTATAATTTCTTCACTTGGATATACCTTTAAAACACTAAGCACCTGATTTGCTAAGATCGCAAATAACAGGTGCATTGCTTGTTCACGCTAAAAAAAAATGTGCATGCTATTGTTTTGTGTGTCACAGGTGATCAGTTAAGATTGCCTGTGCAAATGACAACAGGTGCAAAATCTTGGAGACTGTTGTATTTAAATGAGGATTTAACATGTGCTACTGGTTGCATCATGGAGACAGTATGCTAGAAAAACTGCTCTGGGATATACCAGCACTAACGGCAACAATGCCCTGAGATAATCCAGATGCAAGGAAATGTGACATTGGAGTTTTGTCATAGAAGGAATTGCATGACTCCTCCTTGTGACTGGCCTCAAATCATCCCCTAGTTCATCTAGAAGTTCTAAAATAACATTGCTGGGTAGGTGATATGTATCAATTATTTTTTCTTTTATCATTCCAAAAATGTTGACACAAGTAGAAAAGATTTGATCTCGCTCATTCACAGACTCACTTTCAACACAAGTGCCACTGAATTTTATTCTCTTGTGATCTGCCTCCTCTGATACCTCCTCTCTTTCACATTCAAATAGACTGGATTTGCATGAGTAAGTTGCAGCTGTCAATACAAAAGCAAACACGATGATGCAAAATAGTGTGACAATGACAAAAAAGAAATGCATTTAAGTCAAAACAGAATAATACAAAATATAAAATAGATGCATACACAGTTGTAACATCATGAGTATGAATTAGTTACAGAGCTATATTTCTTATGTTTCTAATCTGCATCCTGCATCCTCATCTCACTCCCCTAATACACAAACATGCCACCATTGAGTCTCCATCCAGTTCCAACCATTATGCTTTCTAGAACATAATACTTAGCTCCCATGAATTATAAATGCCTATGGATTCCAAGCAGCTTATTTTTAGACACCTGCACACACAAACATGCACACATATATTACTTTACAAAGTTTGGGTTTCACCCCCTCTTGAGACATACAGAAGTTATACACTACTCTGTAGTGGGTTTGTGTGTGAAGATATACTGAAGTTATGATTGTGCATGTTTATGTTTTTGAAGCATAAGTTCTATGCTGTGAGTAATATGTTTTGAATGAAATTGGAGCCAAACCGTGAAGTTGTATAGTCACACTTTATGTGCTGTTTCCTATTATTTTCTTTGTTGATGGCAGCATATTGAACCATATGGTAAAAGTTCGACAAATGTGCATGCTTTGATTTGACTTAGTTTGCTTCATTTATGCTCATAACATAATATTCCAGAAAAATTAGGTACCATCAGAGTTCAATATGCAAGGGGGATTATGGTTAAAATTAAACATTTTCCACAAGCCATGAAGGGAACTGGCAAGCTTAAGAAGACCAAGCCTTAAGGTTCTTCACACCAATTAAAATTATCTGAAGACAGATTTTTATGGACGACATATTATTGATGTTTGACTTGACAACAATCAAAGAATTCTTATGTCTGTTCTAATCGGAGACCCCATATTGACTCATCATGAATCTTTAATTAATGTTTCATTATAACATTAAAAAAAAAAAAAAAAACTCACAATTACAATTTTTTTTTTTTTTTACCAAATTCAACAAAAAACCCAATTTGCAGTACTACACATGCCAGTGTATGTCAAAAAAAATACCAACTGATTCCTTTATTTAAACTGCATAATTTCATAAAGAGACATTTTTTCTTTTTTTTTTTTGGTTAAAAAAATCTTAAAATTATAAATGTTGCCTCAGATTATATCCACCATGATGGATAATTCCATTACGATACAAATATGCTAAAAGACGTATACAGTACATGTATAATAAAGAATTGATTTTACCTTTCAAACACTTCATGTTTCTATCATGAGTTGGTTTTATGTTACTTCTGGGGGAAAGGATGAGATTTCAATATCTCAGTACTGTCTATTCTATTATCAGAGTTTGAACACCCATCCAATTTGGTGTATTTAGAAAATAAAATATGCCCTCAATTTTGGATTGTCTTCCAGACCAGCAAGAAATCGATCATGTTGACAGATATTATTATATAGCATATGTGGGATTTTTTTTTTCTCATCGTAACAGCTGCCTTCATGCCTTTATCCAAATGATGAATGATCCTTTAAAAATTAGACAGTTTCATCTTCACATCATCAAACTTGAAACTTGTTCTTCTCATCAACAGACCAGTCCTTAAACTGATTTAGATTTATTTTGTATTTTCTTAAACATTTATCAATTACTGATTCAGGTTTTGGTCATTTAACTAAAGTAATTTATCAGTTAAGTTATTAGTGCCTTCAGACACTTTTAATAAGATCAGATCAAGTTGCCATGGAAACATTGCCTGGATGAACTACTATTTTAATATTAATTTTGCAGTCACTAAATTTAGTGATTTATTTGTCATCTTTTGTCTTAAGTAGCAGCTGTTTTTGGTAGATAATTTCACTCCATATATGAACCCTCTAGAAATGCTTTTCAGTTAGAGGCAGACACATTAGTTTTCTTCTGGCTGTGCCTGTTTCCATAGAAACTGACATGTTAATTTTAATTGGCAAACACGGTGAATTGATAGGATTTCAAATAACTCTTATCTCTGTTGAGCTTCTGTTTGTGTGTTCTGTTTTTTGTATCTGCTTTGAGATTTTCATATAATGCAGTAGCCTATCTATTTAAAAAAAAAAAAAAATCCCACCCATTAAAACATTTACAGAACATCAGTTCTTCCACTCGTCTTGTGGTGTCTTAAAGATGGGTCCACTTCGACTATGGTCTTTTGCATAATGTCACTGGAGGCGTGGTATTATGTGTCCCCACTCCCACTGACTAAAATGAATGACTCCATCCACTGATAGTGACAGTGATGTACTATTAGGGGCAGTGTACTGCTTAGCCCAGTGGAATCAGGGCTCCCCAATACATAAATCAAAACCTTGTCCAGTAGCACGATCGGTTTGTGATTTTTCTGTGCAATCACATTTGTATACCTAACTATACAACATAAGAAGACACTAGGAAGCATCTGCAATTATTTTGTTGTGTGTGTGAGAAAATGCATATGTTTTATACAGGCAATGACACATACTTTTTGTGAGCAGTGTCAGAATAGCACTAGAGTGTGTTTGTGCAGCAGTGTGTCTGTTTTCCTAAAAAAGAATCGCTGTAGGCTGTCTGCCTGCTGGGCAAGCTATAAATAGTTCTCTAGTGACAGCAGGACTTACAGCCTAACATGAGCGAGAGTATCTTCCAGAGATGCCCACGTTCATTATTTAAAAGCTATACATTTAATCTTCTGCATCAAGACTGACAGCCAAACCTTCTGTACATGGCAAAATGTTAGAAAGTGGGAAGTCACACCACTTGAATTCAACGTTATCAGTCCATATGATCAAAATACTGTACATTATCCTTAAACAACTAAGAAGGTTGTCAGAATCAGTATTTCACACTGTTTTTCTGCTGTTTGATAAATGAAGAACATTTAGTCAAGAGACACTAGCACAAGGCAGCATTGCTTTAATTTACCACCCACAGTGCAGTCGTCAGCAACTCTAATAATTGGGGTTTAAGAGCTGTAAGCAATTATTTTTTAATGAGGTCAAGAATGTCCAAGGCACATATTGTGAAAATTACAAGGAATGGTTTCACAAAGAGCATAGGTGCCATTTTTTCACGTTACCTTTGAACCTTTTCCCGATCATATTTATGAAAGAAAACTGGCGATAGTTTGTGCCTGGTGTGGGTTTTGTGGTCATCCTACAAGAAATTTCACAGTTGCTTTGGGCCATCATTATTACCACATCTGTATACAAAATTTGGGGGAAATTAAAAAAAAATAAAAATGTTGCAGAAGAAATCAACTGCAGACAAATGGACCAAGCATTACATCTAGAAAAGTCAATGAATCAGTTGAAGCTCCCCACATTGATTTTATACCAGTTTGGCTTAGGTCCTGCACTTAACTCTTATAATGGCAGGGAAAGTGCTGGGCTCAACATATTCTGGCTGGATTGTAAGTTGTGTTAGCAATGTATAATGATGAGTTTGAACAATTTCTCTAAGGTAGCTCAGCATGAAATAATTACCTCCACCACGGAGGTTATGTTTTCACCCACGTCTGTTGGTTTGTTTGTTTGTTTCATTGTTAGCAGGATTATGCAAAAACTACTGACCTGATGTCCATTAAATTTGGTGGAGGGGTGGAGTGTGGGGCTGGGAAGAACCCATTAATTAATTAATTTTTGGGAGCAATCCGGAAGAAATCCTGGATTCTGGATCACTTTGAAATTTTCGTTAATATTGAGGTCAATGGGGCCAAAAAGTTGTTTCTCAGTATCTCGGTTAATTATTGACCAAACATAATGACATTTTCAGGAAATCTTCACTCTGAGACAAGGAACAGATTAAATTTTGGAGGTGATCCGGTCCAATCTCGGTCGTTGGCAAATCGGTTACATCCCACATAGACGCATTCCACATGGACGCTTCCCATTTAGACGCACTTTTGTATTAAATTGTAATTGTAATCATATATTTTTACAGTATTGTGT